>JAAMXY010001034.1:0-11549 GCA_019677205.1 Pinguiococcus pyrenoidosus
CCGAGAACCCTCGTGCAAGCTCTGGTCGCCTTGGCCCAGTCGCGACCGGAGAGCACCGTGTCCAACTTGCTCTTGCCGCTGGTTTGCAGCGATCCGGCCACGATCGGCGCCGCGCAGTGCGACGTGGTCCAGCGCGTGGCGAGGCAAGGCTTGGATCCCACGAGCGCCAGCGACTTGGTCTTGGGCATGGCGATGACGCCCGAGCATCCGTCGTACGCGGCTACGATGCCTGCGCCGGTGCGGCAAGGCGGCACGCCCGGCTTCTGCCTCTGGACGGACCAGACGCTTCAGGTTCTCAGTACTGTGCTGGGCTTACGGCAGGCCCTTCTCCCCGACGCCGCCGAAACGCTTTGCAGCCGGTGCGCCCAAATGGGAAATCCCCGGAAACCGCAGGAGCCCTTGCTCTCGTCGCTGAAGTTCGGCTACCTGCTGCATGTGCTTGCGGCGAAACGACCAGATGTCTGCAAGCCGTTTGCAAAGCCGCTGCTCGCCGTGGCGAAGCAGTGCACGTCGTTCATGGCGAAATCGGCGGTGCGCGCCATGGAGAAAATAGCTGAATAGGTCGACGACTAGAGGAAGGCAGCGGAACAACGGAAACGAGACGAACAACGGAACCGATACGAACACAGAAACGGAACATCGAGAAGACAAAAAAAGAAAGGAAGAGACTACCCCTTCATCTGCATCGCATCGATCGTCTTGCCGGCCTCCCGCTGCTCTGCTAGCCAGCTCTGCCGCACAGCCTTTGCTTCTACTCCCAGAGGGGCGCCACAGTCCGCGCATCCCTGATTCGACACGGTGTACATCTCCCACGGCTCGATGCCGGTTCTCTGCAGCGCAGCGGCGATGCGCTTCGCCTCGGAAGCGGGAGGCGGATCGCCGTCGGGGGTGCAGACAAGGCCCCCGAAATACGCCTGACCGGCTGCCCTCGCGGCGCCGGAATAGAAGAAGACGATCCAGCTCAGGTCGTCCGCCACGTCAACTATTCTCCACTGCTCGTTGGACGTCACGCCGTTGTCCAGCACCGAGAAGACGTAGGACCCCGGCGCTTGCTTGTTGTCGATGCGGACGCGGTAGTGGCGCCGGCGCCACACGATCTCGCCATCGGGAAGGATGACCTGGAAGGTCGGGTCGTACCAGGCCACCTTCTTGGCCGTCCCCGGATAGAAGATCTGATGCTGGCAGGGAAACTGGTCGTAGGCGGCGTTCTTCCCTTGATGCACCATCCACGACCACTGCCGCCCCTCCTGCCCCAACCATCCGATGAGGATCTCTTCGGCCGCCTCGTTGTCCAGCGGCTTGCCTCGCCAGTGCGTCATGGCGTCGGGGATGGGTTCCGGCGCCTCGGCCGTCTTGCACAGGCAGTTGTGTTTCTCCAGGACGCACAAGCTGAAGGCCTCCAGCTTCGGCGTCTCGTTGCACGTGATGCACCGGTAGCTGGCGACCTGGTCGTTCGCAGCGCAGGCGTCCAGGCACTCGATGGCCGCCTTGCAGGTGGGGTCCGTGAGGCAGTCCACCACCTCCTTGAAGCAGTTGCGGCACATGCACAGGATCGCGCCGACGTCCGCCTGCTGCACCGCCATCGCAATCAGCGGCACCGGCTTCGCCAGGACATGACCCAGGAGCAGCAGCAGATAGAGCGCGTCGTCACTGGAACGCCGCCGCCACAGATCCACTGCCAAGTCATACGTCTCCACGGCCTCCTTGTTCAGCACCTGGTCCCAGGGGGCAGACTTGGCCGGTCGGTAGCCCCCCAGGCGACTCGCTTCTTCCAAGTCCGCTGCGCTCTCCAGTGCCAGGAAGGCCTTGGCCGTGTCGCCGCTGCTCTTCAGCGCCGCAAGCACCCGCTGCGCGTTGGCGCTCTGGACGTTCCACGCGAACACGATGCTGGCCCCTCGGAAACTCGCCTCGAAGTCGGCGGTCGTGGCGCCGGCGTCCACGGCCTCCAGCAGGTAGTCCGCGTCCACCTCGCCCATGCGGCGTCTCAGGAGCTTCAAAACCTGTGGGACAGCGGCGCTAAGGCACAGAAACGCGCGCGCGAAAGGCTCAGCTGATCGAGCACCTGACCCCAGCTGGCGCCATGATAGCCCTCCGCCAGGCTGTCCAAGGGCGCCACCACGGTAACCAGCACTTTTCCTGCCTCGCGCTTCACTTCGGGCGCGATCTTGAGCTCTTCGGCGTCGTATGGCGCGAAAGACTCCGTGATGGCGTCAGCGAATCCGGGAACTCGCGCGGGCTCCACCGCGAAAAGCCGTCTGGAGGGCCGCACGCGAGGCGCCAGGGACCATGCGGCCACCGCAGGCCACAGACTGGCGAAGATGACGGGCCTCATAGTGACGCAGGCGCTAAAGCGCTGAATTTCTGTGGTTTTACGCGTTCAAAAGATATTCCTTTGCGTCAGAACCGCGGTCGCCCCAAACTGATATCTAGTGTCCAGGATCGATATCGGGGCGACGATGGATCGGTTTGGGATTGGGAAAAAGCCGGAAAAAAGGAAAAGAAAACCCAAAGAGGGATTTTACCGTTTCTTCCATGGCGATGAAATGCCTGATTTGGCGCGCGCAAGCGCCGTAGGCACCGGTTTTCGGGGATTCGAAAGCTGTCGGAGAAGTTTTCGCGCTCTGCGTGACAGAGATGTACTGAACAGGCGGCGTGGTCGAGCTCGCACAGATTCGTCTCCGCCGCGAACTTCGCGGAAACCCTCGTAAGCGCCGCTTTCAAATCGTGTGGACCGTGTGCTCCACGCGATTTTCGCGCTTTTCTTCCGTCCAACTCCTCCACTCTGTAGCGTGTTAACCTTTGGAAGCCACTTGAGAAGCGAGTGAGCCAAGCTTGAACCGATTTTGAGCTCGCGTTCTGCCGAATTCCGTTTGAATCATGGCGAAACTCAGCGTGGAGCCGCTGGTGTCCAAGCTGGAGCTGTTCCAGCTGTACGAGACCGAGCAGCGGATGTATGTGGTGGCGTCGAATAGCGAGCGCACGCATTTCCGCATGTTAAAGATCATGCTTTTGCCCGAAGAAGACCAAGTTCGCATCGGATCTTTGGCAGAGATCCTCAGCGAAGACTCCACCGTGTACTCCGAGGAGGACCTGAACCACGCGTTGTCCGATCTGCACGTCGGCAACTCCAGCACTGGCGGCCTGAAGCATGTGCTGGACTGCTACGGCCTCGTGGGCTTCAACCGCTTCATAGGTACGCGCAAGCTCGTCGGCTTGAGCCCGGAGAGTGTGGATCGCTTGCGGAAACCGAAACGAAACTGTGCAAAGATGGCTCCCAAAGCCTGACGTCCTTGTGTTCGGCTATGCGTCTAGGATGCTACTACCTCACGGTGATTACCCAGCGGCGTTGCGTGGGCCGCATCGGGACCAACAAGATCTACACCATCACTGGCGTGGAGACCATTCCCTTGCGGCGAGAAGAGCATGACCCGGAAGCGTCCGTGAGCAGCATGTGGGGCCGGCTGCAGAAGCGCCTCAACCCGACCATGGGGGATACGGTGGAGCAGCGCTATCGAGAGCTCTTCCACACGGTGGATCTCACGAGAGACTTCTTCTTCAGCTACACCTACGACCTCACGCACAGTCTGCAGTTCAACATGCTGGCCACTGCTGCTCAGAACTTCCCGCTGCCGCCGCCGCAGGAGATCTTCATGTGGAACCACTACTTGCTCGAGGAGCTCGACTATTGCGTCCGTCCGAAGACCCAATGGTTTTGGTTCCTTCCCATCATCCACGGCGCCTTCCAAACGCGGCGCCTGAGCTTGTTCAGCCGCGTGCTGTCCTTGACGCTGGTTGCGAGGCGATCGAGGCACTTTGCGGGGCCGCGGTATCTTAAGAGAGGCGTGAACGACGCAGGGCACGTGGCCAACGACGTGGAGATGGAACAGATCTTGCACGAGGAGGGGATCCATGAGGGAAAGTTCAGCGGGGTGACTCAGGTCCGCGGCAGCATCCCGACCTTCTGGACGCAAGCGACCAACTGGTCGATGCCGAAGCCTCCCATACAGATCAAAGAGCATGATCATCCGGCGTACGAGGCAACCAAGCGGCACTTCGCGCACCTGATCCAGCGGTACGGCCAGGAGATCCACCTGCTCGACTTGGTCAAGCTTCGGGAAGGGAAAGACCCCCGCACCGCGAAGAAGAGGGAAACGCTGGTCGGTGGGGACTACAGGAACGCGGTCAGCTACATCAACTCGGACCTCCGGCCGCATCAGCGCATGCAGTACATTGCTCTGGACTTCAGCAACCTCACGAAAGTGAGGAATGTCAATCTGGTCAAGGGCCTGGCGGAGATCGCGCGGTGGTCGCTGAGCCGGACGTCCTTGTTCTGCAGCCACCCAAAGACCCAAATCAACACGGATCCGCCGAAGTCCAAGTCCGCTTCCTCCGGCCTGCTTGGGCGAGACAGCCGAGCCGATCTCGAGCCCACCGTGCAGCGAGGTGTTTTGCGGACCAACTGCATCGACTGCTTGGACCGAACGAACGTGGCGCAGTTCTGCGTGGGCGCCGTCGCGCTCGGCATTCAGCTCAATGTGCTCGGCATCGAGTCCACGACGGAGATCCGATACGACTCCCCCGTCGTGCAGGCCCTGATGGAGATGTACACATCGCTGGGAGACATCATTGCGTTGCAGTACGGCGGTAGTGAAGCCCAGAAGAAGGTTGACGTGGGAGGCGCCTCGTCCAAGCAGCTGAGCATGAAGCAGCACAGCGACATCATGACCTCTGCGAAGCGTCACCTGACCAACACCTTCCGCGACAAGATTGTGCAAAGCGCCATGAATCTGTTTCTGGGGCATTTCCGGCCCTTCACCGATAGCGCTCCGTCGGGCGTCGCGCCTGCGCTGCTTGGCAGCGTCAATCCGGATCCCATGCCCGCGGCTTGGCCGCTCGGGTGGGCCTTCGGCGCCGCCTCGGCCTCCGAGTCAGCGCAGGAGCAGAAGCAGCAGATTGTGACGCTTTGGGACCTCGAAGACGACTTCTTCTTGCACAACAAGAAGGCGCTCCGGCGCGCCACGCCCGCCATCCTGGTGGACGAGTGGAAGTTGCTCGAGGGGGACGTCGAGGATCCGATGATGGACTTGGACTACGACTACGAAGACGAGGACACGGGCGGCAGCTTCGAGAACGTCATCGTGGACGAGCTCGAGCGAAGGAACATCGAGTCCGAGAAGAACAAGAAGAACGTGCTGCGGAGGGCCTTTCGCCGCGCGTCGAAGATCATAAAGTCGCGAAAGATACAAAAGGAGCTCATCGCGGAGGTGCAGCATCACGTGGCGGAGCCGCTTCAAGCGGATCAGATTGAGCAGCGGCTGAAGGCGAACGAGCGCCGCCACCAAGTCGAGCAGTGGTGCAGGAAGGAGTTCTTCGCGGCTTCCCAATGGTGGGACGACGCGGTCGTGAGACACGAGCAAAGGTTGCAGTGGATGCGCCTGGGCCCGCCGCCGGCAATCGACATGTTGGACCGCTTCGAGCGGTTGTACACCCCCAAAGAGCTCACTTCCTTTGATGACATGCTGAAGGATGAGATGTACGTATCGATTGCGCAGTACGAAGTGCCGTCCGTCCCGCCCACCCGCATAAACGACATGCCACCGGTGCCAACGCATGTGAAGGATCGCAGCTGGGATCTGGGCCCGCGGCTTGGAACGTTCTCCTCGCAGAGCGGCGCGTCAGATGCCGCCGCCTCGCCGCCTACGCTGCTGGAAGAGGACGTGTCTCCCACGCACTCTCCTCAGAGCTCGGGAGGACTGAATGTTTCGGGGGACGGGGCTGCTGCCGCTGAAGTCAAGGGCGAGACGAGAGCCGAAGCTGATGTCGAGTCGAACCCCGCCTCTGCGGTGCTGAAGAGGAGTGGACGGAGCAAATCGTACACGGAAGGATTTCGGCACGTTCAGCAGCCCGGGCTCGGACGCTCGCCGGTGCGCTCGGGCTCAGCGGCTCCGGATGCGCTGCAGCTGCCCGTGAGTCCGATCAAGCGGGCGGACAGTTTGCCGCCGACGGCTTTTGGGACGGGGGGGGTTCCAAGCCCCGCCTCGGCGGACTCTACCGACCCGTCCGCGGCCTCAGCGACGGGGGAAGAGGAAGACGAAGCCGACAGAAGCTTCACCATCGGCGGCTTCATGATGGATCTTGGGACGCGCCTTGTCCGGACTCTTCGGACCGTCAAGCGGTTCCAAAACCCGCAAAAATTAGGTGCGTCTTTCGTTGGCTGCCAGAGCTCACTGGTCCCTTCGTGATCCCTCCCTTTCTTGTCCGCAGGCGCCCAAGGGAGAGACCTGAATGACGCGGGGTCCTATTTCTCGAAGGCGCCCACGCTCGAGTTCATCGGGAAGGCGAACGCACCGGATTCGTCCCTCATTGGCAACGAGACCTACGCTCAGCTGGCCGCGGACGTGAGCCAGTACGAGACCTACGGGAACGACGACATCGACTATGATTGGAAGCACAACGACGCCATGACAGACTTCATCTTGGAAAGCACGGATGCCTTCAAGCTCTTCCAGCTGGCCGAGAGGTCCCACTGCACGTTCGAACTTTCGCACGGGCCCTACAAGGACCTTCCCCAAACCTTCGACGCCAGGGATCTGGAGCAGCTCACGGCCTCGGTGGCCCCCATCGTTGACCACGAGGGGAGAATCAAAGACTGGTAAGCCGGCTGGTGTTCGCTGCTCGGCCCAACCCCCGGAAATCCTCTGAGCTAAGCATTGGATACTTGCTAATAGGGACGAGATTGAGCTGGCACTGGAGAAGGAGCAGAAGGGCCTACGAAAGATGTTCGGGCGCAAGACGTCTTCGACCATTGTGGATATGATCAAGACGGTAGGCAAAGCCAAGGGCAGTTCGTGAGGTCACCCGTGTCTCGCCGCTGATTCATCACTCCTTTTCTCTCTCTGTGTCTCTCTCGCTCGCTCGCTGGCTGGCTAAAGGCGCGGGAGACCGACCTAGAGCTCGTGCGGGAGTATGAAGCCGCCATCGATCCGGAGACGCTCCGCAAGAAGGGCTCGTCCTTGATCACCCCGGAGGACCGCGCCTTGTATCTCTCGTATCTGGATCCGTTTCGGGAGCAGCTGAAGTCGAAGGCGGCTCAGCCCCCGAATGGATTGGAGCCGACTGTGAACGAGAGTGCGAAGCCGTCGGTGAAGTATCCCGAGCTGCTGGCGATATCGAAGGTGGAGCCGACCGTCTTCATCGCGCTCGACTGCAGAGGTCTTTTTGACGACGTCAAGGCAGCGCGGAATGAGCACAGCTGGTCTCAGGACAGCAACGAGAAGTCGGAATGATCGAGAATACAGATCGTTGCAATTTGCTATTCGTGGCGACACCTACGCGCTATGGATTTCCATCGTTTGAGCTACTGAACATCACCAAACCTCACGTACAGTGGGACGCTTCAACGCTCGTGCTTTTTGTTTCGCTTTGACTGAGGAACGAGAGGATGCGAGCAACCTGGGGACTACCCTTGGAAATTGAACTGCGGGGTGCCACCCATGCCCTGACCAAATTCGTAGTGAGTGCCGTCGGCGCTGACGTTCGGAGCCAGCTGCTCGTCGTCCTCAAATTCTACTCCGAAATAGGTCTCGATGATCTGCACTGCCTTATGGTAGATCTCCTCTAGCTCGTGCACTTGCAACCCTTCGATTTTGTCCAGGCCCCCCTCTTCGTGAATCAGGTTTGCCATCTGATTCTCCCCCGTGCCGTTCTCCTGAGCTTCCTTGGCTCCCATCCTCAGGATGTTCTCCAGCCCCTCAAGGGCCACCTTGACGATCTTCGAGTCGCCCACGTCGAGGAGATCGCAGAGCGGTTGGATGCAGCCCTCACGGACCAGGTACTTGACCTGGAGAGCAAGCATCGTAAGCGGTGCGGACCAACTTCCTCTTGCCCACACGCACACACCCACACCCACACACCCACACACCCACACACGCCAAGAAAAGGGCCAGAAGAAGGCAACTTGACTCAGTCCGCGCCAGGAAGGTGACTCACCTGCTCATCGGTACCACCGGAGGTCGCGTTGGAGATAGCCCAGGCTGCTTCTTTCCGAATGTCAAACTCGGCGTGCCGCAGCAGCTGGATGAGCGGCGGGATGATGTCCGCCTTGATCACCTCCTCGATCTGCTGCTTGGAGCCAGCGGTGATGTTGGAGATCGTCCAGCACGCTTCCTTGCGGATTCCCTTCTTGGGCGAGTTCAGGAGGCTGAGGAGGGACGGCAACGCGCCCATGTTGATGACGATTTGGGTCTGCAGATCGTTGCCCGTCACGATGTTTCCGACCTGAGAAGGGGCGCGTCAGTCGTCGGGGCCGAGGCACGCAACCAATCGTCCATTCGTCCACTCGTGCACTCATCCACTCCATTTCTTGAGGTGGAGCTCCGTACCGTGCGCAGCGCCGGCGTCTGGACGCTTATCGAGGTGTGCATGAGCAGCTGAACGAGGCGCCGCGTCATCCCCGCTTCCACGACACTCTGGATGCGCTCGTTGGGGCCGTCGCTGAGGTAGCTGGTGGCCCAGCAGGCGTCCGTGAGGATCTCCTCGTCGATCGCGTAGATCAGCGAAGACAGCGTCGGGAGCGCGACGCGCACGTCATCGAAATCTGGAGGCGGCTTGCCGCGGCACAGATTGGAAAGGGTCCACGTGGCGTTCCGCAGCATGGACAGCTTCGTGTCCTCGGACAGCTGCTTAAGCAGCGGCTCGATCGCACCTGCGGCAAGAGCAAGCAAGCGCCATCAAGGGCAGAGGTGAGGCGTCTGGCCATGCTCGGCGCGAAGCCGCGGCAACTTACCCGCTCGGATGACGAGGTCGCGGCAGCGTGGCGAGTCTCCGGCGATGTTGCCCAGCGCCCAGACCGCTTGCTCCTTCACGTCCGGGTTGGGGCTCATGAGCAGCTCGACGAAGATGGGCACGGCTCCGTTCGCGATGACGACGTCCGTGTGCTCCGTGGTGCCGGAGGCGATGTTGGTCAGCGCCCACGCCGCCTCGAACTGCAGGCTGGCGTTGTCGGCCCTCCGGAGGAACTCCACGAACTTGGGCACGACGCCCGCGTCGATGACGTTCTGGATGGGCGGGTGCCGTTCGATGGACAGCAGGCGGCGGAAGTTCATGGTCATCTCCAGCTGGACGGCCGGGTCGGACGAGTTCAGGCCCTGGACCATCTCGGGGATCTTCTGGATCTTCTGCGCCAGGGCCGCGTCCACGATGCCCGGGTCCGCGCTGGCGGCGGCGGCGGCGGCCGGCGGGGCGTCGGGGACCGCGCCCATCATGCCGTTCGAGGGCAGGAGGCCGACTTCCTGGGTCCTCCGGCGCTGGTTCAGGCGGTCCTCGCGCTTGTTCTTGCGGATCTGAATGCTGGTCTCCTCTCTCCGGCGCCGAGCGTCATCTTGGTCCACGCCCTTCTTGTACAGCCCCCGGCGCTACAGAGAAACAGACAGAGAACTCGTGAGGTGCAGCGCCAGACCGCGCCATCTCTTCAGCCCTCGCTCCGCCTTCCTCCGCCTCCCCTCTCTCCACTCACTGCCACCAGCTGCTCGCTCACACAAGGGGGCGCCGAATCGGCCGCCGCGGGGCGGCAGCGCGGCGTCGTCTCTGTCGCGCGCGACCGGTCGGCGGTTCCGCGCGCCGCGCACGCCTTCAAGATGGCTCGCGCGGCGCTCCGACGGCGCGCAGACCTTCGCAGAGCCTCAAGATCGCGAAGTGCGCGCGTCTTGGCGCCGCATGGTCACGCAGTTCGCGAAGTTCTGAAGCCGCAGGTCCGGCGTTCGCTAAGCGGCTCGGAGCGGCGGACACGCGCGGCGCGTACCTGTGCTAAGCGCTCCGCGTACGACGACATGGGGCTTACGCTGCAGCGAAGAGCCTCTCTCTTGGCCCTTTCGGACTTGTGTGGCTGTCGTGCGCCGATCGACGTGCAGAAACCGTGGATTCTGAGGGCTGAATGGGCGGGAAGCGGTGGCCGCGGAATATTTCAAAGTATTTTTGATTGCGGATGGCCAATGGAGGAGAGGTGAAGTAGGAGGGGATTGGGTGAGGGCCTTGGAGGCTCGGTGAAAAGGCCCATCTATTCGCTCATTGGGAGCATACTGTCACGCTTTTAGAATTATTTGAAGTGGGATCTTGGGTTTGGGTCTGGCTTGACCGCAAGGTTTCCTGCGAAAGGGGTCTCCCAGAATCCGTTCAATATGTCTATCATATTGGTGAGTAGCAGCGCCGTGGAGATACTTTATAGCTTATTGCTGATCCTTGTCCTGAATAATTATTGAGTATACGGTCCTTTCAAGTATAGTCTTTTATTGATATCTGTATCTTTTGGAGTTTCATAAATTTAGACGACTGCACGGGATCCAGATTTTCACACACGTGAGGTGCATCCTCTTCAAGTTTTGTACCTCATCTTCTCCACATATGTATCGAGATTTGTATCAATATATATAGATATATTTGGTTTTTAATTAGTATTATATTGTTGAAAACATCCCCTGAACCTCATTGCGACCCGTCTAGTACAAAACCCCAGTCAGCGCAACCCATATTTCACCCCTCTCCTCCCTCCGTCTCGAAAGCCGCGTGTCCGGACAGGAGCTGGCAGAACGCCACAGAAACCCGGCGCTGGCGCCTCTCGATCCGCTTCCACCGCGCCATGTCTCGCGACGAGCCGGAATGCCGCATATGTCGCGGCGGCGCGGAGGAAGACATGCCGCTGTTCCGCCCGTGTCGCTGCAGCGGCAGCATCGAGTTCGTGCATCAGGCGTGTTTGGAAGAGTGGCTGAGCTTCCGCGGGCGCTCTCTCACGCCCAACTGCGAAGTGTGCGGCACTCCCTACGCCTTTCGGAGGATCTATAAGAGCGACACGCCCAGGAAGCTCGCGGCGCACAAAGTGCTGCTCAAAGCACTTCAGAAGCTGTGTCCACGTCCGTTGGCGCTGCTCAGCAGCGCTTTGCAGCTGCTGCTCTTTACGCTGGCGGTCAGCCTGCTCTCGCAACTCATCGACTTGGACGCCGGCACCTCCGTGGCCGCCTTCGTGAGCCAGCGGTGGCGCAGCTGGGGAGCGTGGGAGCTGCTCGTGGACGCGTGGCTGGGCTTCGAGGCGCTCTTGTACGTGTACGTGGTGTCGCGCCTG
The DNA here is from genome assembly GCA_019677205.1 of Pinguiococcus pyrenoidosus. Taxonomy (NCBI): domain Eukaryota; class Pinguiophyceae; order Pinguiochrysidales; family Pinguiochrysidaceae; genus Pinguiococcus; species Pinguiococcus pyrenoidosus. The sequence continues at coordinate 11,114 of JAAMXY010001034.1, forward strand.
CTGCGCTTCCTCTACGCGCAGCTGCAGCCGCCCGCCGGCCCGGCTGCTGACGCGCGGGAGCGAGCAGGGGTGGACGAGGAGCCCCAGGAGCCACAGGAGCCACGGGAGCCACGGGAGCCCCAGGACAATGGCGACCGAGAGCTGCCGCCGGAGGAGAACCAGCAACCCGCGCAGGCGGACCTGCTGGCCTGGCGGGGGGGAGGCGTGCGGATGGCCGTGAGCCTCCTGACCATCTTCCCGCTCGTGGCAGTGCTGCTCGTGGCCCTGAAGTGGCTGCCACTGCAGCTCGGGCGCTGGATCCTTCAGCAGGCGCTGCAAACGCCCACCATCGTGCGCCTCGCCTCGGGGATGGTGGAGCCCGAGCAGCTGCAGCTCTGGATCGGCCTGGGCACCATCGGCACCTTGAGCGTGGCGCTCGGCGTAGGCACGCTGGCGC
>JAAMXY010001038.1:3006-15053 GCA_019677205.1 Pinguiococcus pyrenoidosus
GGGGAGCGAAAGGAGGGAGCGAAAGGAGGGAGCGAAAGGAGGGATTGTCAAACGACGGAGAGGGTTTTTGTCGTCCAGACGGCCTACATACCGAGAAGTGGTCGAAAGGGCCGGCTCTTTCCAAGATTCTCTCGGTCTGGTTGCTCCAGCGCTGCAGGGGCTGGCCGGGCTGCAGGCCCAGCACCCGCGCCACGTAGTCCGGCTTGGTCCGGCCCTTGTGCTCCACGTAGATGGGCGGCAGCGACTTGTCTATTCGGTAGCCGTTGGTCCGCGGATCGAAGACCTTCTGGCGCTCCGCCCGATAGAACGTGATCTGCAGCGGCCGGTCGTCCAGCACTGGCTCGGCGCACAGCACGGTGACTTTGCCTCCATCGTGCTCGATCTTCCGGACGTCCACGCCGAGGTATCGGTGCATTTCGTACCACTGGCGAATGGCGTCGCGCAGCGTTTCGGGAGAGTCGCGATTCCAGCGCTTCTCGGCGATGCCACTGCTGTCTACGATGGCCTGGCCGGCCTGCGGGCCGATCACTTTGAATTGCGAGAAACCACGCACAAGCGGTTAACGTGCGGCTCAGAACGCAACTCTCGATCTTTCATCTGAGGATTTTCGGGCGTCGGAGATGCGGAAGTTGCGACTGCGGCACGTACGTTTGCTTCGGAACTCGACGGAAGTCACAAAAGGTCCGTTGCTCTTCACCACGCTGGACAGCTGGCCAAAATCGGACGCCTGCGGGACAGAGACGCAGTTTAAACGCGCGAGAAGCCCGCGCAAACTTCATGCGCCCCGAGCACCTCAAGCACAGGCAAGATGAGCAGCGCGACAGAGACACGTGCGCAGAGGCGCCAGAACACGGGAGCGGTCATGCTTCGTGGCTGGCGGTCGCATCCGCGCGGAGGCTGCACGACGTGCGTAGGACGCAGCGCAAGCGCCAGATGCGTCGACGTCGTTGTGGATCCCCACGGCGGTCGCAATGCATAGCCGAAGAACAAGTTGAATGCCTTGTTGAAGAAGCGGACAGAGACAAAACTGGGGGGGGAGAGTTGTTTTGATCGAGCTTTTTGCATTTCTAGGGCCGCTCACGGACGCTTGAGGCTAAGTGCTAGAGGTGTGATAAGAAAATAATTACATTTTGATATGAGCTTCAAAATACCATATCCCTCTTCTTCGGCCGGAATTCCGAGCCGCGCCGGAGCGGTTTGTGACAGAAGGATTGTCACGACAAAAGTTTGGGAATCCCGATCTTCTCTCCCGCCATTCTGCGTGTGGGAAGATGCACCGCCACTCTCCCCCATAGAGTTCACAGTGCTAAAAATGGAGCAAAATGGATATAACACGGTCAGTTGTGCATCGCTGCAAAAGTTGGCTGGAAAATGAGGCTTCTATGAGGCAGGCGCGGCCATTGTTGAACAGGGAATTGACGAATGTTCTGCTGCGCCTGTTTGCAGCTCTTTCGGAAGGAAGATCGCCTTGTCCGGCGCCCTAGCTCGCACCACCTATCTCAGAGCTTTTGAAGAGCATTCAGACGGAGTGGCAAGCTCGGACGCGGCGGTCATGACATCAAAGCAGTGCGTGACGTGCCGGATTCCTACAAAGCTTCGAGCTCGTTCGGACGGCGTCCTCTTCTAGCTCCACAGTGACTTCGGCGCGATCGTCGTGGTGCGGCAGGTCTCGGTTCATGCAGAGACAATGGTATGGTGGCTACATCTCCACCTACGACGCGCAAAGGGGGCGTCATTGTGTCGACTACTACGACGGCGATTATGAATGGATCAACCTCTTCGAGGAAGCTGATCGCGTGCAGATGCACAACGGCGACGTCTGAGCGGATTTCGACATGGTCGAGAAATTTGAGATGGCCGTAGAGAGGAAAAGGTCGCAAGATTTGAAACTCCGAAGGAAGCTCACCCAGGAAATCTTCAGAGAGCGCGACGAGCACGGCATTGCCCCTGCTAGAGGAGGTGCACAAGTCTAGTACGATGGGCGCATCGCGAGACGGGCAAGATGGAGCTTAGGAACGAAGACTTGGACCGCCGGGAAGAAGACCTGGACTCGGACAGCAGCCTTTTCTGGCGCCGAAGGGACGTCGACACGGTCGTCGCGGTGCCCAAGGAGGATCCCGATGGGATACTAGCCGTGGAGACAAGCGCAACCAGGCGAAGCGTCGACTTCAGATTATGGAATGCATTCAATATCACAACGATATCGGCCAAAGCCTGCTAATGAAGCACACAAAAGCACAGGAGAGGCTGGAGGGCACGAGGAACCCGACCGAGCACGGCGGTACGACTGCGAAGCAGCTGCCGAATGCGAAGCGAGACTACCGTGACGCGTTGGATGCACTGCGTGAGAGCTCCCCTCTCCAAACTCTGCTGGCGGCCGTCAACAGCGCAAGGGAAGGATGGACGGAAGTAGAGGTGTCCGACAGCGAAGAGCTCGGCTACACATGAGAGCTGATCGACGGCCCGCGAGGGTCAGAGGATCTGACAATGAAGAGGCAATGGGAGCGACTTGAGAATGAGCCACTTCCTTTGCCTGCTGCTTCGCCTTCGGGGTCTCCTCGGTGGGATCCGCAACCGTGCACACGCCGTGAAAGGGATCCTCGCCCTTCTGCACCTTGTCTATCCAACTGATCAACTCGATCATGCCAGCCCTCTCGTCGGGATCTCTCGTTAACAGCCGCTGCACAATCTCATAGAAGTCGCGCGAGAATCCGCGCCCACCAGGGAAGGCGAAGTGGCCGTTCAAGAGATTCAATGTGAGCACGCCCTCGGTCGCGTTCTCAGGCGGTCCATTCGCAAAGGCCATGGCGAAGAGGAGGCAGCCAAAGGACCAGCAGTCCGTCTTCTCGGACACCGTGCACTCGCTCGGCGTGTCGTAGAGCTCCGGCGCTTGGTAGGGCGCCGTCGTGTGGCTTTGCGCCCACTCCTGCACCTCGAGCGCTTCTACCGGGCTTGTCACCACCTGCCGGGCCGGCGAGGTGGAGCCCCGGTCCGTCAGCGCCGCTTCGATGGTCTTGCCGTCCACTGCGGTGCGCACGAGCGCATTGTGCGGCTTGATGTCATTGTGTCGCAGGCCAGCCGCTTGCAGGGCATGCAGCCCCAGGGCTGCCTACAGCGCGATGTGGAGGAGCATCTGCTCGGAGAAGGGCGGCTCGTCCGTGCCTTGACGCGCTCGATGTCGTTGCTGAGCGCCCGATCGTACAGCGGCAGCAGAAGCAGCGCTTCGGTCTTATGCGCCTCCACGCGCTGCTCCGCGAAGGCCAGCAGCCGCACGATACTGGTGTGGTGCACCTGGCGGAGCGCGCGCACCTTGTTCTCCACCTCCTCGTGCAGCTCCTTGCTCTGAATGATCATGCGCTTCAGGGCGAAGCGGCCCTTCTTGGAGGCTACTCGGCGCGGCGACGCCGGCACGCCTCGCTCGCACTCCTCCACGACGGAGACGTAGGCGAAGCCGCCTTCGGCCAGGTGCGTCGCCTCTCTAACGTGGCACTTCTTTCCAAGGCGGGAGTTGAGCCCTCCATGTCAAGGAGGGCTCGTGTCGCCTCGAGGACGTCCCGTCCGGCCTGCAAAACGAGAGGACAAGTTGGTCCTAGGCATTAAAATCAGACCTCAGAGCCTCAGGATGGCACGCATCGAGCAATATCGCCAAAGATGCCGTCGCATGCAAGCATCTGCCGGCCGAGAGGCGATCTTCTGCACGCCGCTTCGGATCAAAGTCTACTTCTTCGAAGACGTTGAGCCAATCCCCACAACCTTCAACAACTCTACGATCTACCTGCATGTTTTCAGCGCTAGACATTCCACAAGAAGGCCGCAAGAGGCGGCGGGCGAGGCGCGTTTTGCGAAGCGAATCGAGAATTTTAACTTTCGTGATCTCTCTGTCACAAACCGCTCCGGCGCGGCTCGGAATTCCGGCCGAAGAAGAGGGATATCAGGATCGAAATGTTTCAATCCGTTTTCAGATGTATAGCCTCCTGAATTTGAAAGGAATTTTGGCGCGAACAAGGCATTTTGCATCGTTTTGCTTTTGCAAGCCGCAGCCAGGCCCAATTTCTCGAGTCTCAAGACCTTCATCTGTTGCCAGGTATGCATTCTAACAGATCCGCACGAGAGACTTAGTATCCTACTTAGATTTGTGGCGCTGCAGGATGCGTTGTTGCACCCACCCTCTCTTCAATGGCGACGAAGCGCTCAAAAGGTCTCTTCTTCAGCTCTTTTGCAAGAGTTGTCAAGCGCAGTGGCATAGAATTTACTTTGCTAGCCCATGCGAAGCTTCTGCTGAGCAACTGGAGCAGCTGAGTGCCGAAATTCTGGCTTTACTTGACACACCGAGGTCGGAGCGCAAGCGGAAGCCACCGGGGAATCCGATGATTCTCATCTTTGAGTCGTGGATAAACAAGGTCCTACTGCCGTTTATGAAAGGGAGGCACGCGATTCTGCTTATGGACAACTTTAGCGTCCACACGGATGACGGAGATCGTCGAGAGCCTGCGGGCGAACAACATCTTCATCATCTTCACGCCCAAGAATTGCACGAGCGTCGCTCAACCTTGCGACGCTCGCTTCAATGCTCACATTAAAAGGGAGCTGAGACGGCTTTGGCGGGAGTTCATCAACGCGCTGCCTGTGGAGGAGCTTCCTCGGCCGTCCGCTTCCGAGTGGTTGGCGACATGGGCGCTTCGGCAGAGTCGCTCGGGACTGACTCCGAACTCATCTGGACACGGCAACTAGCACAAGCGAACTTCACACACCTCGCACTCACCACACACGAGCTGACCTGACTACTATTTTTTTATCAACTCTCTGGAGCCTCTCTCGTTTGAACTCGAGCTTACTCACGAAAGACCTTCCGGAACCTTCCGGAGGAAGGCCTCCAGCTCTTTCGAACAAGAACCCATATCCAAAACCGGAACCCGGCGGCTCCACCCAACCCCAACCAACCGAGGGGAACGGAGAGCGCGGACTGTGACGAGCTCTGATCGGTGGGAATCTGCGTGGGAAAGTTGCAGCGTCAGATGGACTTTCAACCAGGGCGTGGATTGGTGGATCGTTGTTGAGGTTCAAGTTTGCTCGGCCAGTGGCATGCGCGATCGGTGGGAAACCTCAAGTCGTGTTGGCCCGCTGCAGGCAAGTTCACTGGCCAGCTGACGTACCAGGCGAAGCGGCTCGGAGGATTCGTCCACGGACTCCACGTCAGCTTGCGTCTGCTGGATTCTGGCCCGGTTTTCCCGGCCGCGGCGGCAGCGGGGGGGCCAGCCTATGCCCCGATTGACGGCGTTGAACCCAGCTGGCCCATCTGCTTGGGCGTCAGTGACGCTCAATGCGATTGAGTGGGTTCTCGGACGGGTGCGTGTGTACGCAGATTGTGCGCATCCGCCCTGAGTGATGGTCGCGAGCCGAAGCGCCACCCAATGGAGCGCCTCCGAGCGTTGCCCACCCACGTTCGCCGTTAGCGCGCTATGCCATTCCCAAGCTGTAAGTTGCAGTAAACACGCATGGACCAATCGGCCGCGGGAGCTCTGCGCACACCCGCCACACGCTCTCGGGCAGCTTGCTTCAATATACGGTCGGGCAACAAACCGACTTACGCGCTGGGAGCCACCTCCATGCACTAGCACAAGCAAGCGATTCGCTTCCTGGGCAACTCTAGAGCCATAGAACGAGGTGATCTCCAGGCTCCTCCAATGGGAGCGCATCTACGTGCGCAGGCCCGGTGCGCTCCCGTAGGATGCACCAGCAGCGCAACAAGGGAAAGCAGACGGCCCGGGTTGCAGGTTTTGCGCCGAGGAGCCTCGAAGGCTGCAGCCTCCGCGCGCGCCGTTCGCCCCCCCCACGCCGCCCCGAGGCCTTCCGAGCACATCGGCGTTGGACCGAGCACGACGTGTCCTGGGCAGCTTGGCGCTCCGCGGCCGAAAAGCGACCCTCGACTTCCACGGACGCGCGCCGCCCGCGTTCAAACGCACGAGCTGAGCAGTCCTCCGCACGCAGCAGCAGCAAAGTGGCACTTCCGCCGCGTCGCGCGCGTAGAATCCCCCGTAGAATGGCGCCCGGACAGGAGCTCAGCGACGAGGTGCGCCATCCGCCGCGGCTCAGTGCCCAAACCCCCCCGTGTTCACACACGTTCCCCGCCTCCCCTTCCAACAGATGGCGACTGCGCTGCCCGCCAGCGTCCTGAAGGGCCTCCAGATGCCGCCCAGCTCCACCTGGAGCTGCATCAAGCGCTTCCGAGTGCCCAGCAGGCGCGGGCAGAAGGCCTACCTGCCCGAGGCAGTGGCGTTCTGCGTGCGCAGCATGATCGAAGTGCCGCAGCGGAGCTGGGACCAGACGGGCAAGCCGCTGGTGTGCGGCTTCGGCGGCGGGAACGGCCATGTGCACGCGTCGGATGGACCGGAGTACACCTACCACCTCACGCTGAGCAAGGACAACGACGCCCTGGCCTCCGTGCACCGCCGAGGCGTGTCGGTGTTCCGCCGCGACCCGGCCGGCCACTGGGTGGAGCAGGAGAAGCTGCTGCTGGACATGTCCGGATGGGCCGGCCCCGGTCGGGAGGCCGCCAGGCAGGGAGACAGCTCCAAGGGCACCATTCCGCATCGCCTGGAGTGGGTGGGCCCGGGTTCCAGCCGCCTCGCGATGATCAGCCATAGCATCCGCGGCGGCCTGCAGCCCGCCGTGGTGACCAACAAGGGCTCCCGCATCTCGCTGTGGAGCGTGCCCCCGGACAGTGCCACCAGGAGAAGGAAGCGGAAGCGAGAGGGAGACCGCATCACCGTGTTCAATCCTGACCGGCCGAATAGCGGCGGGATGAACCCGTTCTGGCAGATTCCGCAGCGCTCGCCCCCGGCCACGCTCAGCGTCATCCCCGGCCCGGCCACGGACGCCGACGAGAACAACCTAGATAGCTACGTGGCCATCTGCGGCTACCGAGACGGCATGATCCGGATGTGGAGTCTGGACTCGCGGAAGCCGTCGACGTCGTGCCTCTTCCGCTGGTCGCTCCTCGACTCGCCCTGCCGGCCCCTCGACGCCGGCGTGCGGCTCTTCGACAGCCGCAGCCGCCGCTTCGTGACGCAGGAGATCCCCGTCAAGGGCGCCAGCCTCACCAGAGTTACCGGCGAGAACGGCGCGGAGAGGCTCGTGCTCGTCATCCTCCTGCGCTTCAGTAGACAGCTCCGCCGGAGCGACGCGGGGGGCATGTTCTACATGGCCGAGCCGGAGCCCACGCGCATGCACAACACGCGCACCACCGAGCAGGGCGTCATCTGGGCCCTGGACCTGGGGCCCAACGCGGACGCCATGGACGTAGAGCCCTCCGAGGAGGGCAAGGACGAGGCCAAGGTGGTCAGCATGAAGCTCTCCGAGTTCTGCATCAGCTCCATCCGCCGCATGACCTGCCTGCACGACTCCTTCGGGAAGACGATGCAGCTCGCCGGCGTCGACCGCTCCAACCACGCGCAGAAGCCCTGGGTCGTGAGCGCCGGGGAGGGCCCCACGCGGAACCTGCTCGTGCACAACGTCGTCACCGGCGCCCTGCTGCACGAGCTCAAGGGCCACACGAACACCGTCCACACCCTCAGCATCGAGGGCCAGTGGCTCGCCTCCGGATCCAAGGACGGCACGGTGCGCCTGTGGCGCTGGCAGCTCGGCGAGTGCGTTCGGGTGCTCTACGCGGGGGAGCACCGCTTCCCCTTCTTCGCGCACCATCCCTCGTCGGCCGATGAGCTCCACGAGGCCGACTCGACCTCTAGAGCGCTGCTGCAGATGAGCTTGGCATATAGACCGCCAACCATCATCGCGGCAGTGGTCGGGAAGGAAGGCGACTGGGTGGCCGGTGGCGGCCACGAGCTCTGCGTTAGTGGCAAGACCGTGATCCGCGTCTGGAGCGGCAACAAGCGCAGGCGCTACGAATGACGCGCCGGCGCCGGCGGAGACACTCGATCGCGTCCAGCTTCCTCCGCTCTTTCCGGCCACTGGACGAGGTCACCTTTACCCCATACACAAGACGTGCAGCTGCTCTGATAGTGAACACATTATGATCTAGACGTTTGAGCCAACGGAGTTAGCCCTATTCTTCATTCTCCCTGAGAGTGTGTGTATATTTTTTTGGCTCGTAGGTGGAGATCCTTGAAATGTCTCCACCGCCAGTATGCTCTGCACGGGTCGTGGCGCCGAAGTTGAGATTCCACAGAAGTTCAGAGCGAAGCACAGAAAGAAAAGAAAAGAAAGAAAGGCAAGCTTCTCGCTTCGCGTTGCGTCCGCCACTGTCACTGGTCTCTCCTACAAGGCGAAAGCTTGCACACATCACGCAGCTTGAGACACAGTCGCCCCGGGAGCGCCCGACTCTTGCCTCTTCCCAAGGTCTGGTGCGCTCCTCGGGAGGCCGGGTGGAAACGGACGCAACAGGAAAACGCAGTCACAGCTGTCCACGGCACGTTTATTTAACTCTTTCGTACGAAGCTACGTCTTAGGTCGGCGGGATGTACTCCACTGCCGTGCTCTAGCAAATCTCAGCCGCTCAAGCCAGAGGTTCTTCTCTACACGTATTCTACAAGAAGCATCGGGGCACGACAGCGATCTGACTGCGGTCGTCGGCGGGTCTCTGGGACTTGCGGTATAGCTTGCGTTGCTCGACTGCAAAGCGCCGCACTTTCCACCAGCTTGGACTGAGGAACCAGGGGCCGAAGGGGACAGGCTCCTCCGGAGCGTCGCAGTCCATCAAGCGCCGCATGCTTAGTCGGATTTTCTCGCGCGATCCATCGGGGGCGGTGCGCGTGAGCGTCCAGGCTGGGGAGATGCTCTGCCCATGCCGCATCACCGTGGTGCCGGACACCTCGAAACCCGGCGGGTAGAGGGGCGCCCTATCGTGGAGGGGTTGGGGAGGAGCAGAGGAGAACCGCAGGGAAACGCCCGCGACGGCAAGCGCGGTGAACACGGCGACAAGCCCGTACTTGACGCCGCTGCTCCTCGACTCCCCAAGGTTGGACACAGGAAGCTTGGCCTTCCTCGACTGCTCGACGCTCGGGGATCGAGCGCGGTCTCCTCGTGCGACGCCGAACTGATCGGCTTGCAGCTTGTCCGCTTCGGGAGTAAAGGGCGGAAACAGACCCCGCGCGCTCTGCGGTGAAACAACCAGAGAGTAGGCGCCGAAGGGGTCGCAAGCGGCCTCGTCGATGAGCTCTCCGCGCAGGCTCTCGGAGTCGTTCGTGCTGCCCACGGAGCGTGCGATGGACGGCGGGCAGATCGGAGCGTTCGGGTCGCGGGTGTAGCTATCCCCCTCGGTTGTGCTGCTGATCACGAAGTCGCCCGACTCGCCGCTTGCTTCGCCAGAGAGGTGCTGCGCCGCCTCTTCGGAGATGTACCCGCGGGGGCCAAGGGGGGTTCCGAAAGTCGAATCCTGGACGCCGTCATCTTCGGGAGCAGAAAAGCTTGCGGGCGAGGCCGACGACGCGGGGGCCGGAACGGGACTGCCGTCCGTGTCGCTGCCGAAATCGTTCATGGAATCACTCGCGCTGGTCTCCACCGTCGAGGGGGAGATGGTGCCGTCAGATGGGCCGGTCGGCGAAGGTGGGCGGCTCTTGCCCGCGACATACTGGAGGACCTCGTCGTCTGCGTCGGTTGGCACCAGCTCGTCGATGGCCCGCTTCCACGCCTTCGCGAGCTCTTCTTCGTTCTGCGAACCCTCACTGCCGTCGAAGGACAGCGTGCGCTGGTCCACTTGCTCAAGCTCGGGGCTGTCCCGCCGGCGCGCTGAGCGGCGCGGCGTGGAGTACGCCTCTCCGACGAGATCCAGGAAGGCTCGGACGCGAGACGGTGTCACCGGCTCGCCAGACCGCGACAGATCCTTGGCCCAACGCTGCAGCTCCGCCACACGATCCCTCTGTGCATTGTTGTTCAGGGGTTACTCATGGATCCACACAAGGGACAAGTGTGATCATCCACGGCAGATCGTGTGCTGGCCAACTGACCTGCTTGCCCTTCTCCAGCCTGCGGATGAAGTCCTCAAAGGGCCCGCCGCTCCACTCGGGATGCTGCAGTCGGAGCTTGGCGAGCTGCTTCTTGTAGTTGTACTGCCTCTCCTCTTCCTTGAGCTTGGAGATGAAGTCCATGTGGTTGGTCACCACATGCGGCGAGTTGACGTTGGAGAAGGACCGTCGAAGCTCGTCCACCGAGTTCGATCGCCGAGGCGCGTGCGAGACCGCCGGTGGCGACGGAGTGATCGGTGTCTCGGCGGCCATGCTGGAGAGGAAGCGTGGACTAGATCGGAGTCGGACCAGCGCCAAATTGCGCGCGCGACTTGGGGTCCGGAGGAGCTCTGCACCGATCTCGGAGCACTCGCGCTTCCATTTGAATGAAACGCGCGGGAAAGGCACCCAACAACGAACTTGTGACAGAAGGATTACGCGAGTCCTCTGCAGGGGGGTTTCTCTCTTTTCATACTTGAAAAATATTTATCCAATATTTTATATACTTTTGATGATAATTATTATATTGTATCTAACGGTATAAGCTCGCCATCGCTCAAAAGATGACACAAACCAGTTTTCAGCGACCAAATAACCGTTTCATCAAAGTTTTAAAGTATCAGTTACAGAAAGAAAATCAATTATAAATATAAAAAGAATAAAGTCCCATGGATAACGTCTCTAGTTCACCAAACGCCCAAAATCTCTTCCCGCAGCCCTCTTCCACCGCGTTTTGCGCGCGCCTGGCACCTCTACCCTCCATTCTTCTCATCCTTCGCACGAAGATGCTAGCGCCCGCGCAGGCGCACGATGCCTTCTTTTGCTCGGTGCTGGAGCTGGTTCCCAGGGACCTGCTGCTCAACCGCCTCGAGGCCGTGGCGGACCCTTCCGCGCGCTTTCAAAAGCACAAGAAGCAGAACAAGCAGTCTGCGCAGCAGAAGAAGGCCGAGGCGCGCAAGCTGAAACGCAAGCGCTTCGATCTCGCGCTGTCCGAGAACGTGTCGGAAGCGCAGGCGCGTCGAGAGGAGGAAGAGCGCCAGGAGGCAGAAGCGCGCCTGCAGGAGGCGAACAGTGAGGAGGCCCAAGAGAAAGCGGAGCAGCAAGAAGCGGAGCTGAAGCAGTTCTTGGAGAGCGAGGCGGAGCTGCCAAAGCAGCGCGTGAGCAGCATCGTGGAACTGCAGCAGAGACTCCACGAGCGCATCCGGCAGCAGCAGCAGCAGCGAGAAGGCAAGGGCAAGACGAAGAAGAGGAAGGCGGAGCGCAAGGCCGAGAAACAGCCCAGCACGAGACAGGCAAAAGCCGTCCGCGACAAAAAGGCCCCCGAGGGTAAGGACCCCGAGCAAGCGCGGACCAAGGAGACCAGCGCAGCGGAGGACAAGTCGGTGCCGGAGATCGACTTCGGGGACATCATCGTGCCGGACGAGAAGGACCGCGCAAAGTTTCAGACCAAGCAGCGCGGCTCGAAGATCGGGGAGCTGCGGAAGCAGCTGGTGGAAGCGGAGGCCAAGGAGCGGCGGCTGGCGGAGCTGCGGACGACGGATGACGGCGCGCTGGCTGCGGAGCAGCAAAAGTGGGAGGATGCCATCAACGACAGCAGGGGAAAGCGCGTCAAGGACAACCGGAAGCTGCTTCGGAAGGCGCTCAAGGCGCGGGAGCGGAAGAAGGGCAAGAGCAAGGAGGCGTGGGAGGGCCGGCTCAAGGCGCAGCAGAAGGCGCAGCAAGACAAGCAGGAGACGCGGCGCGAGAACCTCCGGAAGAGAAAGAGCGGCGACAGGGCGGACGGCGGACCCAAGGCCAAGCGGGCAAAACGGCGGCCAGGCTTCGAAGGGAAGAAAAGCGAGTTCCTAAACAAGAACAAGAACAAGAACAAGAACAAGACATGAGGTAGAAGGTGATGCCGCAAATCAACGAAGTTCCATCCCTCTGGCGAAAGCTATTCAATGCACGTCGGTCTGGCCAGCTGTCGCTACGACTGCCGAAGCTCTGTGGCTTGCGCACCGTCGGCTTGCATGTCGCCCATCTGAGGTTGCTGCAAACGCTCGGCGAGATTCACTATCAAAGGCTGGGAAAGGTGCTCGGCCGTCCTCT
>JAAMXY010001040.1:0-17154 GCA_019677205.1 Pinguiococcus pyrenoidosus
AATCCCTAGAGAGGGTTCTGAAACAGCAGGGGCCCTTGGGTCATGCATGTATGGCCGTTTGCCACGTGTACACATTACCATGGCCATACAATGCACCAAGCCTCGCGAGATTCGTGCAACCGAACCGCAAGATCCGGGGCTCCGCGTCGTGAACTTTTTTCCAGCGCCTTGCAATAGGCGCAGGGTCGGCGCCTCGATTGCCCAGAGAGCGCTCTCGTGGTCCTTCGCCTCTTCGTTGATTGACGAGAGCAGGGACTTGAGCTGCTGTGAATCGGTGGAACAGACTGCATCGCTGCCTCGTGCCCTTGTCGGCAAGATGGGGGAAGGCGATGCTATTCAAGGCGATGACCGCGTCGCGTTCATCAAGCAGCGGCTTCGGGCGGCGTTTCCGAAGGTGGCTGCGGGAAAGTTCGAGAAGAGCTTCGGCGACGAAGAGACGCAGGCCTGCCTGGTGCAGTTCTTGGAGGAGGACAGCTGGCGCTGCCTGGTATTCTCCGAGGCACTGAAGCCCAGCCGCGGCATGCCTGCCAGCTTGAAAGGCAAGGCGGTGAAGTTCATCAAGCTGGGCGCCGACAAGGTCAGCATGGACAGCATTCGTAGCCGCGTCATCGTCAGCGAGGTGGGCTCAGCCAGCGCCTTCGAGCACCTCAAGCTCGTGGCCAACGAGGTGTTCCTGCCCGTGCTGTCCAACCCCGAGAACCAGCAGCGCTGGGGAGAGGTCCCAACGCGGGAGATCATGGAGCGCTTCCACAGCTTCCTGTCCAGCACCACGATCCTATGCGGGCAGATCCGGGGCGAGACGCGGCTGCCGATGCCCCCAATGGACCTGCTGGGTACGGCGGCGGGCAAGAATCGCATCAGCCTGTTGGAAGGTGCCATCATCACGTGGACGAAGCAGATCAAGAACGTCTTGAAGCAGGACCCGGAGAGCCAGCTCAAGCAAGGGATGCATCCTACGCCGGACGTGGAGATCGAGTTCTGGAAGAACAAGGCGCAGAACCTGAATAGCATCTTCGAGCAGCTGCAGGGGCAGCGCATCCGCCGCGTGCTGCGCGCGCTAGACCAGTCCAAGAGCACCTACTGCCAGACGTTCTCGCGCCTGTGCAAGGAGGTCTTCACCGCTCGCTTGGAGGCCAACGACAACATGAAGTACCTCCGCACGCTGGAGGACTGGTTCGTCAAGCTGAACAGCTTGGACGACTTCCCGGCGCTGCTGGAGCTCTTCAAGCCGATGCTGCACATCATCCTGCTCATCTGGAAGAACAGCAAGCACTACAACACGCCGGCGAGGCTGGTGGTGCTCATGCGCGAGATCTGCAACTCGCTGATCAATCAAGCCTGCGGCTACGTGAGCGGCGAGCAGATCTTCAGCCTCATCGAGAATGACGACGCCGAGACCGCGAGAGATCAGCTCAAGATGACGCTTCGCGTGTGCAGCAGTTTCAAGAACACCTACTTCGACTACCGCGCCACCGCCAACGCCGAGTGCCCCGGCAATCCGTGGCGCATCCAGAACAACGCGCTCTTCATGCGCCTGGACAGCTTCCTCGAGCGCTGCCATGACATCCTGGACCTGGTGCAGACCATCGTGCAGTTCAGCAAACTCGCGAAGATCGAGATCGGCGGCACCAAGGGGAAGACGTTGTCGGCCTCGGTGGAGCAGATCTACACGGACTTCCAGCTGGCGGTGGAGGCGTTCAAGAAGGTTCCCTACGACATCATGGACGTGGGCGCCAAGCAGTTCGACGACGACTTCTACGACTTCCGCTGCTCCGTGAAGGAACTGGAGCGGCGCCTGGGCGCCGTGGTCAGCCTGGCCTTTGATGACTGCGCCACCGTGTACGGCCGCTTCAAGCTGCTGGACAGCTTCGAGGGCCTGTTGGAGAGGCCCATCATCCAGGACGAGCTCGAGAAGAAGTACGTCAGTCTCGTGCAGAGCTACGGCAGCGACCTGCGCAACCTGCAGGAGATCTTCCTCCAGTACCGCGACGCACCGCCGACGTCCTGGAACCTCCCGCCCATCGCCGGGGCGCTCACGTGGTGCCGCGGGCTCATGGAGCGCATCAAAATCCCCATGGTCAAGCTGGAGCAGCTGGATCGCACCATCCTGGAGCGTGAGGAGGCCAAGGAAGTTACCAAGGTCTACGCCACCATCTTGTCGTCGCTGCAGGAGTACGAGAGCCAGAAGATCGAGGAGTGGGGTCGCGACGTCGAGGCGTCGTCGCAGGCGAAGCTGCGCCTCAGCCTGCTGCTGCGAGATCCGCAGACGCGGCTCCTTCGGGTCAACTTCGACCCGTCGCTGGTGCGTCTCCTCCGGGAGGTGAAATACTTCTTGCTCCTCGGCTTCAGCGTTCCCAAGCTGGCGCTGGAGATCTACAGCCAGGTGGAGGTGTTCCGTCGCTGGAAGGCGAACCTGGATCTCGTCGTTGCCACCAACAACGCTGTTCTGGAAGACTTGCTGCCCGTGGAGAAGCCACTGGTCCAGCCGTATCTGCAGAAGTTTGACAAGGTCATCGAGGCCGGCGTCAGCGAGTTGGCCTGGCAGTCGGAGCACGCCACTATCGACGGCTTCCTCCTGCAGGCCAAGGAGCACATCCACGAGGTCAACACCATCCTGCGTACGATGAAGGCCCACCTGAGTGGCGCCCAGAGCATCCTGAACCGCTGGGACAAGCCTCTCTTCGAGCGCAAACCAAAGCCCGTCGACAAGGACGATCTGGATCGGATGCAGAAGGCGCTTCGCAGCGCTCGATACGACGAGATCAAGACGTCGGGCAAGGAGATCATCACGCTCATCCAGAAGGACACCAACAAAGTCCTGCGCGTGAGCAACGCGTCGGCCGACTGGAGGGCCTACCTCAACTTCGTCAACAGCATTGTGGTGGACGGCCTCGCGCGCGTGGTCACCACGTCACTTCGGTACCTTCTGGACCAGCTGGAGCCCCGCGCCATCGCGAAGTCCAAGTCGCTGCCGCTGCTGGAGATCAAGATGACGCTCGTGGGCGACGAGGTCTGCTTCCACCCGGACCTCGAGGACGGCAGCGGGAAAGACCTGCGTAGCTTGCTGGACGGCTGGATCGGCAGCTTCCTCCAGATTGCCACCATCATGAAGCGCCTCGACTCCGAGGGGACCTTCATGCGCGAGATGCACATGGACAGCAACGTGTGCATGCTACTCGCGAGCATCAACGACGCCGTGGCGGAGAACCACGACAAGTGCCTGGAGCTCAAGGCCACCTATGTCTCCTACGCTCATCTCTGGACCACCGACCTCGAGGCCTATTTCGCCAGCTTCTGCGACGAGGCCACGGTGGCCCTGCCGACGACAGGACAGCCGTACCTGGACCTGAAGAAGTTCGACGCGGAGATCCGGAAGTACGAGGGGGTGATCGAGGAAATCGACGCGCTCTCGAGTCCGCAGGATGTTGGGTGGCTCCGCGTGAATACGCTGCCCGTGCAGTCGTCGCTGCGGCACCACGCGCATCGCTGGTGCAGCAAGTTCCTCACCCACCTCGAGAGCACGGTGGTGGCCAAGCTCGGCTGGATCGACAACTTCATGGCAGAGACCAGCGAGCATCTGGATATCGAGGTGAAGGAGGGCGACGACGGCAAGGAGAACCTCCTGGTCGCCATGAAGAGCATCAGCAGCGTCCGCAAGACGCAGGACAGCATCCTCGAGATCTTCGAGCCGCTGCAGGCTACCATCGGCACCTTGAAGGGCCACGGCGTGGACATCAGCACCATCAGCATGAAGAAGAGGCCGGTGCAGGAGTACCTCGACGAGGCGCCCATGATGTGGGACGGCGTCCTCAAGAAGACCTACAAGAAGAAGGAGGAGATTCTTCCCCTGCAGATGGCCGAGGTGGAGCAGCTCAAGCAACGCCTGGACGCCTTTGGCCAGAGCATCCGCAACTTCCGCTTCGAGTTCAAGGCCAACGCGCCCTTCGCCTTCGAGGGAGAAGTCCAGGAAGCCTACGACAGCCTCGACAAATACGCCGCGGCCTTGGAGGAGAAGCAGAAGGAGGCCGCCGCCTTCAATGAGGCCGAAGACCTCTTCGAACTGCAAATGAGCAAGTACCCCCAGAACGACGAGACGAAGCTGGAGCTGGCGTTGCTGCGGACCCTTTGGGGCAAGCAGGCGCAGGTGCAGTCGACGTACGCGGAGTGGAACGAGTATCTGTGGCACGAGATCGACACGGAAGCCCTCGAGGATCTCAACAAGAATCTCCTCAAGTCGCTCCGTGCCTTTGGGGAGGAGAACAGCGTGGTGAAGGGCTGGCAGGTCTACCGCAACATCGAGAAGCAGATCAAAGACATGAACATCATCCTACCGCTCATCAACGCGCTGCACTCGGAGGCCATGCGGGATCGCCACTGGATCGGCGTGGCGAGGGTCTGTGCCGTCGCAGTGGTGGACCCGAGCGACTCACGCTTCACCTTCAACGACATGTTGAAGCTGGACATTCATCTGCACGCGGAGGACATCGAGGAGGTGGTGGAGACGGCGCAGAAGGAGTTGAAGATCGAGAACAAGCTGCAAGTCATCGAGCGCATCTGGAACGACCTTGAGCTGGACTACGTGCCGCACAAGGACACGGAGATGTACGTGATCAAGCCGAGCGAGGAGGTGGTGGAGAACTTGGAGAGCCACCAGATGGAGCTGCAGACCATGGTGGGCATGGGCAAGTTCGTGGACTTCTTCCGCGACCGCGTCATGCACTGGCAGACCAACCTGGGCAACGTCGAAGAGGTGCTGAAAGTCTGGCGCACGGTGTCGTACAGCTGGGCGTCTCTGGAGAGCATCTTCCTGGCGTCTGCAGACATCCGCTCGCAGCTGCCGGACGACACCAAGCGCTTCGAGGGCATCGACTCGGAGTTCAAGGAGCTCATGAAGGACGCCATCACGATCCCCAACTGCGTCCAGGCGTGCAACGTCGAGGGCCGCATGGAGACGCTGCGCTCCATGGTGCAGCGCCTGGAGATGTGCCAGAAGTCGCTCAACGAGTATCTGGACCTCAAGAAGAAGATCTTCCCACGCTTCTACTTCGTGTCGCAGACGAGCCTGCTGGACATGCTGGCGAACGGCACCAACCCGCCCAAGATCATGCCCTACCTCAACGACTGCTTCCCAGACGCGCTCTGCGCGCTGCGCTTCGTCACCGAGGAGGACGGCTCGCTCAGCACGAAGACGGTCGACCGGATGATATCCAAGGACACCGAGGAGATCGACCTGTACGAGAGCTTCACTCTGGAGGGCGAGGTCGAGCGCTACCTCAACCGCCTTACGACCGCCATGAACGACACCCTGAAACACGAGCTGGCCGACGGGCTCGAGCGAGCCATCGAGTGGGAGGTGGACAAGCCGCGGCACCTGTGGCTCTTCGACTACCCGGCGCAGGTGGTGCTCACGGGCACCCAGATCTTCTGGACGGAGGAGACCGAGACGTCCTTGGAAGAGTACGAAGGGGGGCAGGAGGACAGCGTCAAGCGCTATCACGAGCTGGTGAAGACGCGGCTCTCGAAGCTTATTGAGCTGGTCTTGGGCAAGCTGTCGCGTGGCGACCGCACGAAGATCATCTCGCTTATCACCATGGATGTGCACTCGCGCGACGTGGTGGCCAAGCTGGTGGCAGACAAGACCGAAGGTCCCACGGCCTTCGAGTGGCAGAAGCAGCTCCGCTTCTACAAGGACCCTGGCAGCCTCGACGTCGACATCCGCATCACCGACTTCCGCACGAAGTACTACTACGAGTGGATCGGCAACACGGGTCGCCTAGTCATCACGCCGCTCACGGATCGGTGCTACATCACGCTCACGATGGCGCTGCGACTCTACCTCGGCGGCGCGCCTGCGGGGCCCGCCGGAACCGGAAAGACGGAGACCACCAAGGATCTCGCAAGGGCGCTGGCCTTGCCATGCTACGGTGCGTAGACGAGCCCGTGCTCTCGCTCGACGCTTCAGCGATCTCACCTCTGTGTCTCTCCTTCTCTCGTCCTTTCATTCGCGCCTATCTCGGCTTGTCGCCACGGCAGTCTTCAACTGTTCCGATCAGGTACGGGGATGCGTCGGACGGAAATGAGCGAAGCGGATCCCGTGGCCTGACATCGTTTGCGTCTTCCTCGTCCTGGATGCAAATCAGATGAACTTCCAGACCATGGCGGATATCTTCCGTGGCTTGGCGCAGACGGGGGCGTGGGGTTGCTTCGACGAGTTCAACCGCATCTCCATCGAGGTGCTCTCGGTGGTGGCCACGCAGGTGAAAAGCGTCCAGGACGCCATCGTGTACTTCGCCGTCCCCGCGAACAGAGAGCCGGAGTTCATGCATCTGCCCGAGGGAACGCCTCCCACCAAAGTGGGCTACTTCAACTTCTCCAACGACATCATCTCGCTGATTCCCACCTGCGGCTTCTTCATCACGATGAACCCGGGCTACGCCGGCCGCACAGAGCTGCCCGAGAACCTCAAGGTGCTCTTCCGCTCCTGCGCCATGATCCGGCCGGACCTGAAGCCCATCTGCGAGAACATGCTCATGTCCGAGGGCTTCCAGACCGCCGCCGTGCTGGCCGTCAAGTTCGTGACCTTGTACAAGCTGAGCTCGGAGCTGCTGAGCAAGCAGGCGCACTACGACTGGGGCCTCCGCGCGGTGAAGTCAGTGCTTCGCGTTGCGGGGAAGCTAAAGCGAGCCGAGCCCGAGCTGGAAGAGGCGCAGATCCTCATGCGGGCCCTTCGAGACTTCAACACGCCCAAGATCCCGGCCAACGACACCCCGATCTTCATGCGGCTCATCCGTGATCTCTTCATGGGCCTCGACGTGCCGCCCAAGGTGAACGAGAGTCTCAAGGTCGTCGTGGCGGAGGTCACCAAGGAGCTTGGCCTCCAGGCGGAGGATAGCTTCGTTCTGAAGGTGCTGCAGTTCGAAGAGTTGCTGCAGGTGCGTCACAGCGTGATGCTCCTGGGCCCGACGGGCTGCGCCAAGACGGAAGTCTGGAGAGCGCTGGCGGCGGCGATCAATCGCGGCCATCCCAAGAAGATCTGCGTCGCGGAGACGGTGAACCCCAAGGCCGTGAGCGGCGACGAGCTCTACGGCTACATGACCCTGTCCAAGGACTGGAAGGACGGCGTGCTCAGCATCATCATGCGTGCCATGTCCAAGAACTTCGCCGACAACGGCTTCCATGCCTACCAGTCCAGCAAGTGGGTCGTGCTGGACGGCGACATCGACGCCGTCTGGATCGAGTCCATGAACACGGTCATGGACGACAACAAGGTCCTGACGCTCGTGTCCAACGAGCGCGTGCCTCTCAGCGATGCCATGCGCATGGTGTTCGAGATCAACTCGCTGAAGAACGCCACGCCGGCCACGGTGTCTCGTGCGGGTATCCTGTACATCAACGAGACCGATATCGGCTGGCGCCCGATGGTCGACAGCTGGCTGCAGCGAAGAGAGAGCAAAGCGGAGAAGACGCACCTCCCCGCGCTCTTCGACAAGTACATCGAGGCCACAGCCGAGCTGACGCGAAAGGACTTCAAAATGGTGACGCCGGTGCGCATCATAAGCAAGGTGGCGACGATCATCTACCTGATGGAGGCGGTGTTGGAGAAGCTGCCCGAAGACGCCAAGACGCAGGAGACCCTCGAGGCCTACTTCAGCTTCTCGGTAGTCTGGGCCTTCGGCGGCTGCATGAAGGCGGACAAGTCGGGCAACTTCCGCAAGAAGTTCAGCGAGCACTACATGACGGTGTTCGCGGGCAAGTTCCCCAAGGACGGCGAGGTGTTTGACTACCTGTACGACCACGAGGCCGACGCCTTCGTGCCGTGGAAGGTCCCCGAGTACGTGCCCATCCCCATCGGCTCCAAGATTGGCGAGACGCCCTTCACGCAGCTTTGCGTGGCCACCACCGAGAGCGTGAGGCTCACCTACCTCATTGATCTCCTTTCGCGCAATGGGCGCTACGCCATGCTGGTCGGTAGTGCGGGCAGCGGCAAATCCACCATCCTGTCGCAGTACCTCAAGGGCCTCGACAAGGACGCCGACGGCATGCTAAGCTGCCCGATCAGCATGAGCTACTACACGGACTCCATGAAGCTGCAGAGCGAGATCGAGCTGCCGATCGAGAAGCGCTCCGGTCGCGTGTTTGGCCCGCCGCCCACCAAGCGCCTCGTCTACTTCCTGGACGACCTGAACCTGCCGTACGTGGAGACGTATGGCACGCAGAACGCCATCGCGCTGCTGACGCAGCACATGGCGTATCGCACCATCTTCGACCGCACGGACCTGGGCTTCCGCAAGGAAATCGTCGACGTGCAGTACCTGGCCGCCATGAACCCCACGGCGGGCTCGTTCACCATCTGCGAGAGAGCGCAGCGGCACTTTGCCACCTTCAGCTGCGCCATGCCCAGCGAGGCCGCCCTGGTGTCCATCTACAGTGCCATCTTCACCGGCCATCTCCAGGGCTTCGGCAACGCGGTGGTGAACGCCGCGGAGAAAATCGTGTCTGCCACGGTGGCGCTGCACAGCAACGTGGCGAAGAGATTCCTTCCTAGCGCCATCAAGTTCACGTACAACTGGAACATGCGCGAGCTCACGAACATCTTCCAGGGCCTCACGCTGTCCAAGCCCGAGCACTTCTCGACGTCCGTGTCCATCGCAAGGCTTTGGGTCCACGAGTGCCAGCGCGTGTTCGCCGACCGCTTCATCACCACCACCGAGATTGACGTGTTCACCGGGATCATGACCGACGTGGCCAAGAAGGAGCTGTCGGATCCCTTGGACGCCGTCATGGGCGCCGTGGTGCCTTTCACGACCTTTGCGTCCAATTCGAAGGGCGCATACGTGGAGGTGGAGAGCATGGAGGCCCTCAAGCGCGTGCTGGACCTGAAGCTCCAGGAATACAACGAGAACTTCGCCATGATGGACCTGGTGCTCTTCGAGGCGGCCTTGGAGCACATCACGCGCATCGCGCGCATCGTGCAGAACCCCGGCGGCAACGCCATGCTCATCGGCGTAGGCGGGAGTGGCAAGCAGAGCTTGTCGCGCCTCGCCGCCTACATTTCGAACATGGAGGTGAAGCAGCTGCAGGTCACGTCCAACTTCCGGGTGGACGACCTCAAGGAGGAGCTGTGCGCCATGTTCCGCGCCGCCGGCGCCAAGGGCATACCCACCATGTTCCTCATGACCGACTCGCAGATCGTGGACGACCGCTTCCTCATCTACATCAACGCCTTGTTGGCGACGGGATGGATCAGCGACCTCTTTGCCAAGGATGAGATCGACGGTCTGCTGGGCGGCCTTCGGAACGAGGCGAAAGCCGCCAGCGTCCCGGACAACCCCGACGCCATGTTCGCGTTCTTAGTGTCCCGCATCCGCGCCAATCTGCACGTGGTGCTGGCATTCTCGCCGGTGGGCGACGTGTTCCGCGTGCGCGCGCGGCGCTTCCCCGGCCTCATCTCCTGTACCAGCATCAACTTCTTCCACCCTTGGCCCCGCGACGCGCTCATCTCCGTGGCCTTCCGTAACCTGGGCGAGCTGGAGCTGGGCGGCGACGAGGTTCAGCGCAACATCTCCACCCACGTGGCCGAGGAGCACCTGAGCGTGACGAGGGCGTCGGAACTGTACAAGCAGCAGCAGGGGCGGTACAACTATGTCACGCCCAAGAGCTACCTGCAACTCATCACGTTCTACAAGTATCTCCTGGGCGCCAAGCGCGCCGAGCAGCGCGCACTCATCGACCGCCTGGACGTGGGCCTCGCCACGCTGAAGAAGACCTCCAAGGACGTGGAAGAACTCAAAGAAGACCTGGTGGTCAAGATGGAAGGGGTCGAGAAGCAGAAGGCAGCCACCAACGTATTGCTGGAAGAGATGGGCGTCCAACGCGCTGGGGCAGAGGTCCAGCAGGCCGCCGCTAGCGTGGAGGCCGAGAAGGCAGCGGCCGCCTCGGCGGGCGCCGCAGAGATCGAGAAGCAGGCAGCGGGCGAACTGGCGGAGGCGGAGCCGGCCATGAAGGCCGCCCAGGCCGCGGTGGACGTGCTGGACAAGAAAATGCTTACGGAGCTGAAGAGCTTCCCCAAGTGTCCGCCCGGTGTGGATCTGGTCACCGACGCGTGCCTCATCCTGGTGGAGCACGAGTACAAGAAGCTGAACTGGGACAAAGCGAAGAAGATGATGGCCAACGTGGACCAGTTCAAGCAGAAGCTGGCGGCCTTCCGAGGCGAAGACATTCCCGAGGAGGACGTGGAGCGCGTGCGGCCCTACCTCGAGAGCCCCGACTTCACCGTGGAGACCATGCAGAAGAAGTCGGCCGCCGCTGCCAACCTGGCCACCTGGATCATCAACATCGTGAATTTCAATCGGATCTACAAGAAGGTCAAGCCGCTCATGGACGCCCTCAACGAGGCCCGGGCCACCAAGGCTGCCGCGGAGGAAAGCTTGGAGCGGGCCAACGCCAGCGTCCGCGCGGTGGAGGAGAAGCTCGCTGAGCTGCAGCAGCGCTTCGTGGAAGCCACGGAGAAGAAGGCGGAGGTGGAGGCCATCGCACAGGCGTGCGTCGATCGCCTGGACCTGGCCGAGCGCCTGGTCACCGGCCTGAGCTCGGAGAACGCGCGCTGGAGCCAAGAGATCGAGGTCCTCAAGGCCGGCGAGGCTACCTTGGTCGGTGACTGCATGTTGGCCGCGGGCTTCGTCTCCTACGTGGGCGCCTTCGACAAGGAGAACCGGGACGGCCTGTGGAAGGAGCTGTGGATGCCCGACCTCGTCGCGAAGGGTATCCCTTTGAGCGCCGACGTGGACCCTTTGAACATCCTAACGAACGAGGCCAACAACGCGCAGATGATCTCCGAGGGGCTGCCGGCCGACCGCATCAGCATCGAGAATGGCGCCATCATCTGCAACTGCGAACGCTGGCCGCTCATCATCGACCCGCAGGTCCAGGGGATCAAGTGGCTCAAGAAGAAGGAGGAGGCCAATGGCCTGGAGGTGATCCAGCTCACGGCCAAGCACTGGCTACGCAAGATCCTCGGTGCGCTGACCAACGGGCAGATCATCATCATCGAGAACCTGGGAGAAGAGATCGACGCCACGCTCGACCCGGTGCTCAGCCGCGCCATCTACAAGAAAGGCAAGCAGCTGTACATCAACATCGGCGGCGAGGAAGTGGAATACGACACGGCGTTTCGCCTGTACTTGCAGACGAAGCTGAGCAACCCGCACTACAAGCCGGAGATCGCGGCGCAATGCACCCTCATCAACTTCATCGCCACCGAGAGAGGCCTGGAGGACCAGCTGCTCGCGAAGGTCGTGGGCGTCGAGAAGCCGGAGCTGGAGCAGCAGGCGCAGGACCTCCAACGCCAGTTCCAGGAGTACAAGATGGAGCTGCTGCGCCTGGAGAACAACCTGCTCGAGAGGCTGGCCAACGCGCCGGAGGACATCCTCAGCGACGTGCCGCTCATCGAGGGGCTGGAGGCCACCAAGAAGGCGGCCATCGAGATCAACGCCGCCGTGGCGGCCAACAAGGAGACCGAGGTGTCCTTGAATGCCGCTCGCGAGCACTACCGACCGCAGGCGTCCGAGGGCGCCATGCTGTACTTCTTGCTGACCAAACTCTGCGGCATCGACCACATGTACCAGTACAGCCTGGACAGCTTCGTCACGTTCTTCTACAAGAGCATCGAGCGCGCGGTGCCGGCGGAGGAGCAGGCCCAGCGCGTGAAGAACCTGCGCGAGTCGCTTCGACTCACTATCTACACCTGGGTGAGTCGGGGGCTCTTCGAGCGCCACAAGCTCATCCTCTGCGGGCAGATTCTCTTCAGCCTCATGAAGAGGGGGATTCTGGGGGACGACAACCTCCTCAACGAAACCTTCTTCCAGTTCCTACTTCGCGGCCCGAAGAAGCTGGGCGAGGCCAACCCGCTCGACTGGCTACCCAGCGAGTACTGGAACGCCTGCCAAGCGCTGGGAGAGATCGAGGAGTTTGGCAAGTTCTGCGTCGACCTGGTCGAGGCGGCGCCGCGCTTCCGAGAGTGGTTCAACATGATGACTCCGGAGAGCGAGAAGCTGCCGCTGGATTGGGCAGCCCTGGACCGGACGCCCTTCCAGAAGATGCTGGTCGTGCGCTGCCTTCGGCCCGACCGCGTCATCAGCGCGCTGTCGTCGTTCATCCGGAGCACCTTACCCAACGGCAACGCCTACGTGGACTGCGACGCCACGCTCAACAGCTTCGAGGTATTGGAGCAGTCGTATCTCGATTCCACGCCGTCGACGCCCATCTACTTCATCCTGTCGCCGGGCGCCAACGTGGTGGGCGACCTGGATCGGCTGGCGGACAAGTACGAGTTCGTCAAGGGCGTGTCCTACCACAACGTGTCCATGGGCCAGGGCCAGGACGTGATCGCCATGGCCAACCTGGACACGGCGCACCGCAACGGCCACTGGGTCATCCTGAATAACATCCACCTGATGCCGCGCTGGCTCAACGAGCTTGAGAAGCGCCTGGACATCTTCATCGAAGAAGGGAGTCACCAGAAGTTCCGCCTCTTCGTCTCCAGCGATCCGTCCAAGAGCATCCCGATCGGGATTCTCAACCGCTGCATCAAGCTCACGAACGAGCCGCCAGCCGGCCTGAAGGCCAACCTGAAGCGGGCCTTCGCGTCCTTCTCGAGGGAGGAGATCGACGAGGCGGACAGCAAGCAGAGGAGCATCGTCTTTGGCCTGTGCCACTTCCACGCCATCATGATCGAGCGCAAGATGTACGGCCCGCTGGGCTTCAATATGAAGTACCCGTTCGGCATTGGCGACTTGCTGAACAGCTCCGAGTGCCTGGCGAACTACATGGAGAACTCCGGCGGGGGCAAGATCCCCTGGGCGGATCTCAAGTACATCTTCGGCGAGATCATGTACGGAGGTCACATCGTGAACGACAACGACCGGCTGCTGGCGAACACCTACCTGGACTTCTACATGAAAGACGAGCTGCTGGACGAGACCGAGATGTACCCGTTCGCCGAGGACGAGAAGGGCGTGTCCTTCATGTCCCCGTCGCCCACCACCTGGGAGAAGTACATTGAGCATATCGAGACCACCATGACCGGCGACACGCCCATCGCCTTCGGACTGCATCCCAATGCGGAGATCGAGTTCCGCTCCACGCAGTCGGAGGTTCTGTGCAGCACGCTCCTGGAGCTGCAGCCGAAGGAGGCCAGCGGCGGGGAAGAGTCGCAGAGTCCCCAAGCTGTGGCCGAGCAGAAGCTGCAGAACGTCCAGGACGCCTTTGGCGACAAGAAGTTCGACGTCGAAGACCTGGTGCGCAGCCTGGACGAGCAGGGGCCGTACCAGAACGTCTTCATCCAGGAGATGGAGATCATGAATCGTCTGCTGGTGGAAATCATGCGGTCCCTGAGGGAGCTCCAGCAGGGCCTCGCCGGGGAGCTCACCATGTCCGAGAAGATGGAGGCGCTGCAGGACGCTTTGTACAACGACAAGGTGCCGGGCACGTGGTCGAAGCTGGCGTGGGCGTCGTTAAGGTCCCTGTCCACATGGCTCAACGACTTTACGAATCGCCTGGTGCAGCTGGAAGAGTGGCAGAACAACCCCATGGACATTCCGAAGGTCACGTGGCTCAGCGGGCTGGTGAACCCACAGTCGTTCCTCACTGCCGTCTGCCAAGTCACCGCGCAGAACAAGAAGTGGGAACTGGACAAGCTCATCACCAACACCGTCATCACCAAGAAGATGAAGGCGGACCAGGTGGAATCCCACGACCGAGATGGCGCGCACGTGATCGGCATGTCCATGCAGGGCGCCAGGTGGGATATGGATACCTCCTCTGTCGAGAAATCGAGACCGAAGGAGATGTTCTGTGATATGCCGATCATCACCGTGAAGGCCATCTCCGCCGACTCGGCGGAGCCGCAGGGCATCTACCAATGCCCTGTCTACAAAACAAAGTTTCGAGGCCCAACGCTTGTGTTCTATGCCCAGCTCAAGACGAAGTCGTCGCCAGCTAGATGGGTGCTCGCGGGTGTCTGCCTGCTGCTCGATACAGTGAGCTAGCGAGGGGGCACGAGGGACGAAAAAGAAGGGGAAAATTCTTAAACTGCGCTTCTCTTCGCTCATGCTGGCGCTGCGCGAACAGATCAAACACTGCATGCGTGGCCAGAAAGCTGCTGGAAGCCCTTTGTCTCACTATCTGCAGGCCCTTCACACAGTGTCACCGCCCAAGCAAGGACGAAGCATCAACCCGCTCGACGGCTTCCGAAACTCCGTCGGCGATCTCAGTTTGTGCCTTCTCTACCGACTTTTCCAGGAATGCCTTGCGCACTCGATAGCCTCGGTACGCTGCTTGGATCATCTTGACGCGTCGCACCCGCCCTAAGAACCGGCGAGTGCAGAGTTGGATGCACACCACGGCCTCTTGATTGTTCCATCGCCTCCGCACCGCTGCGCCCCGCCATCGGGCCTGCAGCGCGATGACACCCTTCACCGCTGCTGCATACTGATCGCTCGGGGATCGTGCGACCGTGCAAGGCCCCTGCGAAGACGGATGCGGGGGGCCTTCACCCGTTGTGCAGTCTTTCTCTTCTGGAAACGACGTTCCACTTGGTCGCCTTGAACAGTTTCGTGAGAGCGCGTTTCATCGATTCTCGCGCGACTTTGGACGGACCGCTACCTGGACTTCCGACGGACGCGAGGCACGACAGTCGCGGGTGCCTCGTCGATCTCGGAGGCGTCCACCGTGGAAGTTCCGGTCGCCCCGAACGCTCCCAGAACAGTTCGCCTGACGAGGAACGATCGAAGCTCCATCAGAGGGTTATCGCGATCTGGAGCAATGTCCAGGGGTCCATACCTTGCGGGTGGGTCAGCACTCGGCTCCTCAGCAACGGAGGAAGAAGATGTTCTCACGTCGCGGGTGCGGCTACCGGTGCTCCGCTGTGTCTGTCGCATCGGATTCTGTAGTTGTAGGGCGGACGTTGAAGGGATCAGAGCGTGGGAAAGTCTAGGTGAGTCTCGTACAGCGTCCTCACCGGAGACAGGAGCGCGGAGTCTTCAGAGAAGGTTGACATCGGACCTCTCCGGCTAGCGGCTAAGATGGGCCCGAGTTCCTGCTTCTCTTCGGCTTCTCGGTGATGCAGGAGCTCCATGGCATATTCGGAGAGAAGAGCGGCGATCTGCTGTCCACGGCGGGTGGAGAAGTACAGCTGCGACGTGAACTCGCTCTCACGGTTGGTTCTCACGTCAAGGTAGAACGCCTCGTTGTCTGTGAAGCCCCATTTGTACATGTCGTAGATGTTGATCTGCAGCAGGCAGACTCCCCGCTCCTCCACAGGAATACCCGGCTCCCTGCTGAAGAGCCGCAGCCCGCGGGCGCAGATTCCCAGCACGAGCTTCCTCGGCAGCCGTTCCCCAGTGGCACTGGTCACGCCTTCCTGATTCACGGGGAAGAAACTGCACCCGTAGCACTCCCAGGCCTCGACGACCTCCAGATACCACAGGCGGGCCTGTTGGGCGTTGACTTCGGGTCCGAGCTGATCGTGAGCCGTGTAGATCCGCCCTTCCCACTGGCTCGCCGCCTTCTCGTCTTCCAGCAGATTGAAGGGCACAAACTCCAGGATGCGATCGCCGAGAAAGCCCGACGTCCGGGGAGCGGGGCCGAAGGTGTGCCGCAGCTGCAGCGCGGCTAGCCGGATGCAGGACTCCACTGGGCACGGATACTGCCCCGTGATGACCATGTACACGGCCTGGATGTACTGCATGTAGATGACTCGATCATCGACGCTCTGGAGCAAGTCGTCGACAAACAACCTGCGAGCGGGGCGCAATCAGTTCCGTCAGTCCGCGTCTTCCCTGGCGGCCTTTGCCCAGCCGATGGCACCCTTACTTGATCATGAAAACGAGCTGATGCCTGCTGGGCTCCTCCCACTCATTGATGACGGCCTGCAGGATCTCCTCGGGCTCGATGCATCGCGTCATCTTCGCGCCGTCCACGCAGTCGTACAGCGCGAACAGCATTGCCAGGTCTTCCGCGTTCTCGAAGTCCAGCTTCTCGGCCATGGCGAAGCACACGTCCTCCGCCGTGCTGCAGCTGTCCGCGAGGAGCACCTTGGACGAGTTGTCGAGCATGAACACGCGGACGAGCAGGCGATCAGACGACTCCAAAAACGTCGCCATGATGCGACGCCCCAGCTTCCGTGCGCGCTGGCACGAGCAGACCAGCCAACGCCACGCGGCGCTTCCAAAAGCCCAAGCTCACGTTGGCCGAAAGCTCGCTGAAGCGACAGGACGCGGCGAGACCGACAGCGAGGCGGCGCCTTCGGTCCGAAGCTGCACAAACACCTCGAGAACGTCTTCGTCTTCTGTGGGAGACGCTGAAGTCGGAGATCTGGCAGGCACCTCACCCAATCACGGAAGCGCTGCTGCGTGAGTGCCAATCAACGCGCTCCAGCATTTGCTGTTTGCGGACGCCTCCCATCTGGACAAATAGCACGGCGGAGGAAGGAGAGTTTCCCTCGGCGGACCTCCATTCCCATGGGTCAGCAAGCGGCAGAAATCCAACGTAAGGTTTCCATAGTTTGAATGAGGCTTCGCCGAGCTCGCAGCCATTGGCGTTGGTCGCTGGCGGGATCCAATCGGCCAATGGGGAGGTAGCAACTGCCAGACGTTGCTTGCCCTTCCAGCCAATCACCGCGGTCGTCGCAAGTCTGAGCCCGGTGCGCCCGCCGTTCCTACCGGCCTGCGCTTGGAGTTGGGAGTTGCGAGATGACCAGATTTCTCGCGGTGACAGCAGCAGCCAAAAAAGCTGCCGCTGCATATACATAAAGATTTTTGTGCTCAAACCGCAGGCCATGGTGTCCAGCTTGAGGCCAGGCACCGGGACGTCGAACCTTGTTTCCTTCGCTGGTGGCGCGATCCTCGTGCTGCTTCTTGGGGCGGCGTGGTCGCCCCAAAGTGGCCAACATGCGGGACCGATTCCCGCTCAGCAAGGCAGCTTCGTCTTGGTCGTGTTTCTTGACTTCCAGACGGAGGATCTTGCGCAGCAGTTCGCGGACATGTGGCAAGAAGAGATCCGGCATGTCCAGGAGAACGAAGCGGGCACCTTGTCCTACGAGATATGTACGACGCAGCACCGTGCAAGACTCTGCCGACCGCCTTCTCAAGCCCCCCC
>JAAMXY010001041.1:0-36279 GCA_019677205.1 Pinguiococcus pyrenoidosus
TGAACTTCGCCAAGATCCACGAGAAGACCTTCTCGGCGCAGAAGTCGATTGGCAAGAGCAGATACAATCCCAGCGCCAACGCCATTCGAGCCCTGTCCTTCGCAGGCGTGGATGGGCAGCAGCAGCAAAGCGAGGAGCCAGCGCCGAAGAACCAGCGAGAGACGAGAACAGCACTTGCGGAGGTGGCGGTGCCGCAGCCTGCGGACTCGGCTGCGAAGCAAACGCCCAAGTCGGGTCAATGGAAGAAGCCAGCTGCTTTCAAGGTCAAGAAAAGCGACAAGAAGCCGACGGAGGTGAAGGAGTTCCAGCTCAGCTTCTCCAAGCCGAAGGAAAGCTACGGGCAAAACTTCACGCCCTACAGCGGCGCCGTTCCGCGGCTGCCAGCTGGGACCCCGGCAGCAGTGATCTTCGACAAGGAGAACGCAGAGAGGTAAGTCGGCTGCTCCGCCTTTCTTTTCCTTTCGCCTTGGCATCCAATCGTCCAACGCTGCTTGCCAACCCCGCGCAGGCAGTCCGCGTCGATGCGGAGCTCGAGCAAGACGTCGTCCGCGGGCAGCTCGATGCGCAAATACGGAAAACGAGACGCGGTCAAGAAGTCCTTGGGCAAGCAGACCGAGCGCCGACGCAGCCTGCAGAGGACAAACGCCCGTTCGAAGCGTCAACAGAGGCTGGATGCGGTTCGAGCGGCCCTAGCCTAAGGCTTCTGTCCGAGCCACATCTGCTGGCCGTCTTCTCCTCGAGGCGCCTGCACGAGTCTGTAACTTCCTTTGCGTGGTAGTCTGGGTCTGGGGGAGCATGTCTTGACGAAGTTCTTGGGTTTCATAGATGTCGTGCTCTGCAGATTTCGCGGTCTCTCCCATGGCTAGGCGACCAGGCTCAGTAACTTGTATGACGGAACCCTTTTTTTTCTTGCAGTATCTTCTCACGCCGTTGGTGTGAAAGATCAGCACCTCCCGTCTCTCTCGAACACACGAGTCCCTTCCCCTGCTCCCACTGCTGCTGCTAGGGATCGCCCCATCGCCACGAGATCGTCTCTGTGGCACTTCAACGGCTGCACGAATCCAAGAGAAGAAGAGGAAGACCAGCCGCCGCGCGGCGGCGTAGTGTTCTGATCCGTCTCCGAAGCTTGGAAGCTCTGGCCGTGGCCTCGTGGCCTCTATCGCATGAATACCGGTACTCGCCCGATTCAAACAAGAAGACGAGCGTTACAAGTACGACTGTTGGACGGCATCAGCTGCGCCAATCAGCACCAACGCGTCTGGAGGCGCGCGATTGCCTTCAGAAGCTGAAGCTTTGGCCGGGGTCATTGGCGCCGGCTCTCAGATTGCAAAGACGATGAGCCTGTCTCCACGGCACTCGCGCAGCGCCGGAGGCGAGCTGCTGGACTTCTCCAAGGACTTTCAGAAGCCATCTCGAGGGCCTCCCGCCGGGTAACTCGTCCGCCATGGAGTGCCTACGGCCTGGCTGGCGTCCCTCTCTAAAACACTGTGGTTGCCGTGGATCGCGCGTAGGCTGCGGAGGCGTCTGAGCTACACGGATGGAAGAACCAGCCGCGCTAGCACCCCTGACAATCGTCGCGGCGAAAATCGTCGCAGCGGAAGTCGCCCGCTGCCACGATCCGCTTCGAACGGCTTCCAGATGAAGAGCAGCCTTCGCAGGTGAGCGACCTGACTGTTGAGCTGCGCTGTGGAAGGGTCTAACGCGCGGATTGGGCCTCTCAGCGTACGTGGCACGAAGCAGTTTGGCAGCGGCAGCTCCGAGGCGAAAGGATTCTCGCGCAGCCCACGCAAGAGTGGCAGCAACCGGCGGCAGAAATTCATGTCGCCGTCGTCGCCGAGGGGCGCTGGTTCGCCCAAGATGTCGGTGGAAGCAAGGAGGATCCTGAGTGCCGACAGCGATCGCGGTGACTCACGAAGCCCGACCGGCCGAAGGCGGAGCTACTCTCCGCCGAAGAATCGCGAGCCTGACGTCACTTTCCGGATCGACGATCGCGTGGAGGCGCGATACCGGGCTGGCCGCAATTGGTTCAAGGGCGTCATCCAGCGGATTGGGCGAGATGGCACTTACGACGTGTTGTACGACGACGGAGACAAGGAAGCCGGGGTGAGAGAAGCACACATTCGACGCTTGAACAGCAAGGGCAGCAACAACGGCACGCCTCCCAGAGGCCACCGTCGATCCGACGAGCGAAGGGGCAGCCTGAGCATGACCGAGCCCATTCGAAAAGGCAGGGGCCAGGCATTCGAGGTGGGGATGACCGTCGAGGCCCGATACCGCTCAGGGAGGAACTGGTTTCCCGGGAAGATTGACCGCGACAATCGCGATGGAACCTATGATATTCGCTACACCGATGGGGAGTCGGAGTATAACGTAGAGAGCTTCCAGATTCGCATCCCCCCGAAGGATTCTCGTCGCAGCACGGATCGCTCCACCCCACGCGGGAGCAGGTCGCCGGCGCGCCGGGATTCGTCGCCGTTCCGACGACCCTCGTCGCCAATAGCCCGACGAAGCACAGACCAGCATGACAGCTTTCGAGAGGGACAGAAAATAAGCGCCAGGTACCGCGGCGGCACTCGATTCTTTCCGGGCGCGATTGAGCGGGCGCACAGCGATGGCACCTACGACATTCTGTATGATGATGGAGATCGAGAGAGGGGCATCGAGGCCAGCAAGATTCGTGCTGTCAACAAAGTCTCCATGGGAGACAACCGACGGTCCACGTTGTCGAGCGAAAGCGCCGGCGACCTCCGCCGCGGCGCCAAAGTGGAAGCGCGGTTCAGAGGCGGCCGCAAATGGTTCGCAGGGGAGATCAGCCGTGTGAACGGAGACGGAACGTACGACATTGAGTACAACGATGGCGACAAGGAGAAGGACGTCGGGGAGCAGTTCATTCGTCCGTCAGCTTCAGCGGACTCCAGCCGCCGCGATTCGCATTCCTACGAGGACGAGCGGCGCCGAAAGCCCCGTTCGCGTTCCCCCCGGCCTGAGACTTCGCCAAGGCGTCGCGGCGCAGAAGAATCGCCACGGCGGCGTAGGGCAGAACTATCCCCAAGACGTCGCAGGAAAGATGATTCCCCACGGCGTCGCCGGGCAGAAAGCTCACCCCGGCGTCGCAGGATGGAAGATTCGCCCCAGCGCCGACGAACAGAAGATTCACCGCGGCGGCGACGCACGACCGACTCACCGACGACGCGCTCCGGCGAACGACCATTTGAAAGCGTAAGCTCCGAGCATCGTCGGAGGTTCGAAGAGCTTCAGATTGGTGACGAAGTGAAAGTGACATCGAGGGATGGCTACATGAGATCAATGGCACAGATCGTGGAGATTCACCGCCGAAGCGGTCAGGTGTCCGTGAAGCACTCGGGCACAGGAGATCTCGAATCGAGAGTGAGTGTGAATCGCCTCGTCTTCGAAAATAGCGACAGAGATACTGGAAGGCGGAATCCATCTCCGGCTTCTTCAGCCGAGAACTTCGGTCCCGACTCCTTCGGCCAGCAAGCTTGCTCCCTGCCCTACTGGCTTTTCGATCGCGACTCTGTCGCCTTCAGGGCGCTGTCAGACCTGAGCATTCGAGCTCAGGACAGCCAGACGCTGGAGGACGCTTGGGCGAAGACCGTGGGACGCAGCCGCGGCCGGAGAGGGGAGCAGAAGAAGACTGCTTTGAAGCCCTCCCAGGTCCTAAGGGTTCTGAAGACCATGGAGCTCCGCGTTGATTCCAACGCGTCAAGGCAGCTGCGCTTCTGGCTTGACTTCGAAGGCAGCGACTCGTCCAAAGTGAGGCTGTACGATTTGAAGCACCTTCTGCACAGGCAGAGACCCAGCATGGATCTCCAAGCATTCTATGGCAAGCTTCTGGCCGCGATGAAACGAGCGCACGAGTCAAGGACGAGGAGCGGAAGCAGAGGCCCTTCCCTAAAGGCAGTGCTCGAAGAAAAACTGTCGCACTATGCTCACGACGACGACCAGACTCTGTCCCTGAAGGAAATCATCAAGTGCTGTGGAAAGCTCGGGGCCAAAGAGCTCCTGGGGACTCCCGAGAATCGACGAAAGCTGCTCTCGCTCCTTGCGCCGATTCGCAGCTCGGACGGCTATGACCTACCAAGTGTGTGCGAGCTGCTCGTGGGTGATCAAGAGGAAGAGGCAATCAGCAAAGTCGCTGCGAAGGCCAAGCACGAGATCGACATGGTCGACGAGCACGAGAAGCAGAACCACGATAAGACGGAGTACGCCGCTCGGCTTTTCGAGGAGCACGACTCCGATCGATCTGGCGAGATTCTTCGCGACGACTTTCGAAAGGTGCTTCTCCGCCTGGATCTCACCTTGAAATATGGGGAGATCGAAGGCATCTTGAATGCGAGCGAGCGAGGTGGCTTGTGCCGGTACCGCAAGATCCTCAAGCTCGCCGGTGCGCCCGACGATGTGTCCACGGAAACGAACGAAATCGAAGATACGCCTTCGCACTCCAGTGCGTCGTCAGACGATTCTTCGAAGAAAAGGGCTGGGAAAAAGAGGATGTCTGTTCCACGGGGCATCTCGAAGATTCTGGGCAGAAGACGAGCAAAGAGCAAATCAAGCGAACCTTCTTCACCGCCGCGGCGAATGCCAAGATCAACGTCGCGGTCCCAGTCGCGGTCCCAGTCGCGATCCCGCTCTCGGCAACTTGCGCAAGCCGAATCCGAGTCGCTCTCGGACACGGACTCGGGAGGTTCGCGGGATGGGAAGACGAAGAAGCGAGCAGGCTTCGACGACTTCGTGGTGTCGTTTGCGAAGAAGCTGGACGCCAACAACGTGAGGAATCCGAACCGACTTTTCCGAGAGGCGACTGGAAACCCCACGCTCCCCCACAGATATCGCAACAGGCATTTTGTGTTTGAGGACGACTTCTTTGACGTGACCTTCGATCGCCTTGATCTTCAATGCTCAGAACGCATGAAGACGGGGATTCGAAATGCGTGCGGCGTGAAGTTTGGCAGGGGCCTGAAGGGCATCGATCTCGACAAGTTTCTTCCCTTTGTGGCGGAAAGTCGGGAGCTTTCAAGGGAAGAAGAGCCCGACAGGCGAGAGGATCTATCACTTGCGTCGCTCCCATGTTACCTCAGAGCGCGTCAGCACGAAGCCATGAAGCAGCTGGTCCAGAGCGGCACGTGCGCACGTGACGTGCTGGAAGGTTTCCAAGACATCTCTGCAGAGAACAACCAGAGGAAGAAGGCGGAGGTGTACGTGAAGAACCGGCTTCTCGTGCGCACTCTCCAAAGAAAGCTTCAGCTCAAGAATCTGTACTTCAACGAGTTCGAAGGCGCCGTCGCCCACGCCGACGTCGAGAAGGACGGGAAGGTGACGGCCGCTCAGTTTCTCCTTTTCCTGATCTCGTTGCAGGCTGAGAGACGGGGTCTCGTCCAGATTCATGCAAAGCTCCAGAAGCAAGTGCGACTCAGCTCCAGCTCCTCCGGGAAAGAGCGGAGAGTCTCTTGGGCAGATCTGCACCGTCTCCTGAAATCCAAGGACAGGGATCTTCATGGATCCTTGACCACCGCTGCCTTCGCGAACGTGCTGGGGGACGTGTTCACGAAGCCACGACTGGCGTCGAGAGAGCAGAAGCTGCTGCAGGAGCACTTCAACTTCGGGTCCACGGATGAAGTCGAGTATGAGCTGTTCCTGACTTGGCTGGCAGCGGGGAGCTTCAAGCTCGCCAAAGACACCTTCCTCCACCAGAAGAAGACCCTGTCAGCTTCGCGCGAGTATCAGGGGAAGTCCTTGGTATCTGAGATCGGAGCCAAGCTGGTGCGACTGAAAAGGAAGAAGGCGGCCGGGGAGGCATCCAAGGATGGCTTCAGTCTAGAATCCATCAAGCAAACGTTGTCAGGAGGGCGTTTCATGGCTACGAGATCTGAGCTGCAGAAGGTGCTCTATCTCGTGGGTTTCCGACTGAGCGCGGGGTTGGCAAACGCCCTTTTCAACGCGATGCGGCCAAACGAAGCGGACCAGGTCAACATCAAGAACATTCGAGCCATCGACTCACGATCGTTCTTCTCTGGCGATGAGCCCGTCTCGAGGACGTGGAGCGAGTGGCAGAGAGTGCTGGCAACGAGTTACATGTCTGGGGTGGGAATCGCACCTCGGAACGAAGAGGACGAAAGCGATTCGGGTGCCAACTCGTCGGACGCGCCATCCGATTCGGAGTCGTCGAGGGAGAGTTCTGGGGACGAGGACGACGACGACGACGACGACGACGACGACGACGACGACGACGACGACGAAGACGGCGGCTTCGACGGGAAGAGGCGGCTTGGCAAGGGGAATGCCGGCAACCCCGCGCTGCTGGGCGTGGATGGTCTTACGAAGGATGCGTCCTTCGAGGAGCAGGTGAAGTGCCTCTACCAGGATCTGTCGAAGTGGTATGCGGCAACGGTGTCGTTCGGCATGGTAGACATGTTGAAGGTCTGGCATTGCATGCTACGACGCAGCCCAGATGCTCGTGAACGGGACCTGATGCTGCATGCGATACGACCGCGGACGCGAGAGATCACCTGGAGCGAAGTTCTGGAGCTCTGCAGGGAGTTTCTCATCCCGACGCTGCGTCGCCAGCGCACGCTGGTTTCGTACCAAGACCCACTCTCCCTCTTTTCGAGCATGGACGCAATTGGCCACGGCGTGATCTCGCTTGCTGACCTTCGTGCTGCCGTGGCGAACCTGCCCGCTTTCCGGGACAGCAGCATGGCGGCCGCTGGGCGCCACGCGGCGGACGAGCTCTTTGAGCTTATGGGAGGCGAGAAGGAGGAAGGCTGCACCTATCTGCCTTTCCGCTTGGTTGTGGAGGCGTACCTTACGTACGCCGACGACGACAAGGACGAGGGGAAGGTGTTGGACCTCTCTCGCCTGGATCTCGGACAGCTTTCTGCAGAGGCCTTCGTCAATCATGTCTCCTCGACGAAGCCAGCTTGCCATGCGGTATTGATGAGCCTGACATCACCGGTGCCCTCGCCGCCGGAATCCATCTTGATGTACCGGGCGCTTCCGACGGTCGTGGGCGAGTCGCTTCTGCATTTCGCGGCCCAGATGCGAAGAACGCACACGGGGACGAGCATGTACCAGCTGAAGAGCAGCGAGGCACGAGAGGGGCGCAAAGGAAAAGTGAAGAAGTCGGAGCCGCAGGCGAGCTCCTCCCACTTCGTCCTTGACATTCTATCCGCGAGCTCCATCGTCCCGCCGGGGATGACGGCGAATGGAAAGCCTCAGGTGCGGACTGCAGGTTTGGAGATCGGTCGGAGAGATGTGCGCGTCGCGCGACTGAGAATGAAATCGTATCCGCCGGGCAAGAGAGTCCTCATCGAGCACCATCGATACCTGCTCGGAAGGCGCCGGTCAGGAATTGCCTGCTACATTCGCCGGGCGCACTCACAGTTTGGGACGTTCGACGTGCATGTGGTACACACTACAAGGAAAGCACCGGACACACAAGCTGCGTCAGTGGTCCGGTCCCTCACGACCCTGTTCGTGCCGAACGAGAGATTCGTGCTGCCCAGCGACTCGATGACGCTCGAGAACGTGCCATTCATGCTCATTCACGACTTTGACCTCGTGTATCAAGGCCGGCAAGATCCGTCGGATGAAGAGGTGCCAGCACAAGACCTGTTCCGCGGGATGGACTCGAAGAAACTTGGCAAGTCGAAGCAGCATCACGCGCAGCATCAGCCGAGTACAGGTGATGTGATCGACCTTCGGCGCGACTCGGGAAAGGGCCTCTTCGCCCTGCTCTCCAGGAACGGGAAGTCGCTTCGCCTCGGTTCCAGCGCTTCTGAGTCCGAAGACGAGGACACGGATGACGAGGAGAACATTACCAGGATCGAGAGACTGCACGAGCGGCTCGCAACGACGCACGAGGCCGCCGGATTCGGCAAGGGGGGCACCGTGGAAGGGAACATCTGGTCGGTGCCTGCCGGCGCTGTCCGTCGGAGACGCGATGAGACTTGGACTTTTGGCTCGGAGACTCAGGAGGCGTGCGGTCTTGGATTGAACCACATCATGGTGTACAACCGACGCGAAGACGTTGAATCGGCCTTCTCCTCGGTCGCCAAAGACTCCGAAGCACCTTCGGCGAGCCTTCCTCAATCGGAGACCCAGAGATTCCTCATCTTCGAGCTTTGCAGCACAGTGCGCAAATCGTTTGAAGACACGGATGCAGAAAGCGTGGAGGATGGACCGTCCGACTACGAGTACCTCTCGTCGGGCTTCGCCCTGCTTTGCCTAGACCACGTGAATGTCGAGTACCTTACGCTATGCGCAGCGCATTCCAAGAGGGTGCGGTGCGAGAGGAAGTGGAAGGCAAGGTCGGCAGAGTCGATTGGAAAAGCCGAGTCGTTTGTCGTCAGTCTGCCCGTCTACGCCGGGTCTCCGTGGCACTCTTCGCTGATCCAGACGGGCCAGGAGTACCCTGTTACGGACGAGACCCTCCTTCGGGATCGGAATGGTCGCGTCCGTCCAAAGTCCTGCTGGCGATCACCGAGGTTGCGCAAGTGGAAGCATTGTCCGACGTTGAAGCTGCGAATCACCATCTCAAGAGAGATCAGCGAAGAGACCGACGTGATCCAGAGTCTCAAGTGCCCCGTGGTCCTTCCCCGTGG
Source organism: Pinguiococcus pyrenoidosus (assembly GCA_019677205.1). Taxonomy (NCBI): domain Eukaryota; class Pinguiophyceae; order Pinguiochrysidales; family Pinguiochrysidaceae; genus Pinguiococcus; species Pinguiococcus pyrenoidosus. The sequence goes on from JAAMXY010001041.1 coordinate 8,622, forward strand.
CATCTTGCCACTGCTAAAGGGATACCTTGCAGTAGCGCTGGAAGCGAGACGCCACGAGATGGTGAACGCCTTCCTTCGGGCAGGGAGAAGCAGGCACGATCTAAACGGAGACTACATCAGCCAAGGGTACGAGCGAGCACTTCGGGACCGAGAGTCCAACGAGGTGTATGCGGATGACGAAAAAATGAAGATCCACCGGAATGCCTACACGCCAAAGAGCAAGCTTCTCGCCCACGGCCAGAACTGGCGGACATACAGGTCCTGGTCCGGTCTGAAGGAGGTTCGCTTTGCCGCTGATAGTCAATTGTGCAACCTCTTCTGCAAGATGATGCTGGACGACGCCTTCGTCAAAGTCGCCTTGGAGCTCATTGGACAGGTACGACGTTTGGGGATGGCGCTCTCTAACTTCCCTTGCTCACGAAAAGCGTCGCGTTGCGCCCCGTGTAGATCCCAGCGCCCATACATGACACGGGGATTCAGTACCTAGACCCCGCCCCAGCGTCGCACCTGAGCTGCGTCGACATGTTCCAGTTCCTGATGAAGAAATTCTGGCCCATGTCGGTCTCGGTCCGACAAGGCGACGAAAGGTATCCATCGCGCGAGCCCTTCTTTGCAAGCGCCCTGCACACTAAGCCTTCATGCTTTGGATCACATAGGTTCTGGCACCTATCTGCACAGAGCGACGACTCCCTGATCCAGGAGGAGGAGGCTTTCTTGGACAAGCTACGCATCTACCGTAGGGTAAGTCAAGTTGAGCACGGAGCAGCACTTTCCATTCGGCAGAGTCTTATCCAGCAACCCCTCGCCCAGATCGGCCGCGAGGAATGCCGGACCCCTGTCGCCGCGGAAGGCAACGAGGGGCTGTTCCAAGCTTTCCGACGCCACGACACGGATTAGGCGAGCTTGACTTCGTGGACCTGCGAATGATCTGATCAACTCGAATCGGGCCAGGGGCTTCTTTCTGCTCATGTCTTTGCCACGTTCGCTGGTTCGCTTCTGGCCGTTGTTGTTCTGGATAAGAGGACAAAGCGACTCTTGTTCTCCTGCCACCACGCTTGCGCTGTTCGATCTCCGAAAATCGTCAAGTCGAAGATGAGCGTCAGTGGAATCCTCAGCGTGGAATCAGCATTCACGCCTCCACACAGCCCTTGGCGTACTTCCCCGGTCAAGATCGTCACGCCAGCGTGCTTGTCCTCCTGCAAGCGCCGGATGGTGTTTGGCTCCACCACGGATGGTCGATGTACCTGGGGCTTCTGAGTAAGAGGCATCCAGTTCTTCTGCGTTGGGCACACCAGAACACTTGCAACGTACCCTGAAGATGCCACAGTGCTCTCCAGCTGTGCCATCGTTAAAGAAGTGAGCGCCCCTGGCGTCCTCCCAAGGATGTCTGGAAGGTGTCGTTGCTTCTGGCGCCCCGCTGTGCTGCTCGATCAGAGAGGAGCCAAGGTACGCTTCACTTCTTCGCCGAGGCCTCTCCTCTGCGGCGCCGTCGCTGGCGTCTCTATACACCTCTGCAGATGGAGGACGCTGAAGACTCGCGACCTGGTCGCTCCGCAGACTGGACGCCGAGGGGTGAGATGACAGATTGCCGAAGTCGGTCTGCAAGACGAGCGCAGGTTTAAATCCACGTTCAAAGTCCGGGGAACTCCCATGGCCGACTGCGCGGCGGCCCCTCGAAAGTGCTACGGATTGAGACGCCACCCGAGAGCCATCACCGACAATGCCAAGGGAGGTGGATCGTGGGACTGTCGCTGCCGTAGGTTCGTCGAGCTTCGTGGAAGGATCAAGACCCGCTTCTTGAGAGTCGCGCGCGAGGGGCACTCGGCTCTCGACAGACTCGGCGGGCTGTGCGACTCGGTGCCAGTCGCCTACCTGCGCGGGGACCAGCTTGGGAGACGGGGCCATCTCTGGCAGAGCCGTCCGTGGAAAAGCTTGTTGCTCGAACGCCTCGGAAAGGGTTCCAGACGAACTTCCCAAGTTGCTCGTCTGCGGCAACTGCGGGCGGGCGATCAGTGGCGGCTGCTCTGCTGGCCCATCGCCAGCCCCGAGATATCTTTCCCAAGATGCGTCATCTTCGATCAGGTCCAGCAGTGCCGGAGCTACCGGTGTTGCCCTGCGTCTTCCCCATTTCTCCCTCTGTGGGTAATGAGTCGATTCGCTATGTCGTCGCTTCTTCCGCCGCCTCTCGTGGTCTTGCTTGCTGCTCAGCCTCGATGACGAAGTGGTTGTCGTGCGCTCTTTCTCCGCCTTTCGCAAACCCCTTGACACCTCGTCGCCTCGCTTCACTCTCGAGCTTCGGATGCCGGCCGGAGGGCCCGTCTTGTCGACGTCGGCCAACGTGTAAATGTCGCTCAGTAGGGACCATTGGCGGCTTTCCGCCTTTTCCGCTTCACCCAGATCTGCATCTTCTTGGCCGCTCTGGACTGGTCTAGCACTTGACGTCTCCGCACTTCTTAGGAGATTTTCAGTGGTCTCCGGCACTTCTTCGGTCGTCTTCGGGGCGCTCTGCACCTTGCCAGGACTGCTCAGCTTCTCGTGCGTCTTGACTCTCTTGCTGATCTTCTTCTTCTTCTTGATCTTCTTTCTCTTCTGCACTCGGCCATGGGAAGAGGCCGTTTGGGCGCCCAGCACGAAGTGCTTTGCCTGTGTGGCGCCCAAGACGTCCACGAGCATCTTGCGTTCCCGCCCCGTGAGAAATTGCCTCTCTCGCAGCTGCTCGCGGACGCGACGCAGCCGATTGGCTTCCTCCTGGCGCTGGAGCGAGAGGAGGCGAATCCGCGCATTCGCGGCCTTTGCACGCGTCCAGGAAGCTTGGCTCTCGTTCACCTGCGGGCCGGAGCGCAGGTCGGCCAAGTCGAGCTCCTCTTGTCTCCGGCGCTCCTTTTGGGCCTTGAGCTTCCGATGCGCGTCCCAGGCGGTCTGGCGCTCCACCATCTTGTCAATTTCGTCCGTACCGACCACGCGATGATCTTGCAGGTCCTCATAAGCGGGGCCGACGTCTCGCCGCCCCGCTCGCACCTTCACCTTGGATAGGCGAGCGATCAAGGCGTCGATGTCCACCGGATCTCTTGACTTCATCTTCCCGGCAGCTGGTGGCTTCGACGCCACCACCATCTCCTTGCAGGTGGCGTCGCTGGCGGGAGGATCTTTAGACATCCCGCCACACTTCGGCCGGTTTCGCTGTTGTAGATTGTGCCGCCCCGTCGAACGTTGGAGCGTTCGCACCTTTGACGAAGCCAGGATCCCTGGCGACTTCTTGTGGATCTCAGCTGGATCCGATAGAGCGGCGTAAGGCACTGGAGCTGGCGCGCGGAATGCCACTTGCGCGACCTTCTTTGGTGGCTGCGGAGGTGGGATCGAAGCCTCGTTTGGCCGCGCGGTTGGCTCTTTCGCGGCAGCATTCTCCTCGTCTCCTTCCAGGTATGCTTTGAAGGCTTCCATTTGCACCTCGAGTGCGTCCGTCTTCTTCTGGATATCCCGCTGAAGCGCAGACACGCGCCGCTCGGCATCCAGTGCGGCTGCGACCACCTCTCTAAAGCCAAATCAAAGAGCACAGCGATTCAGACGGCGCATCTACTCAAGGCGCCACGGCTCGGATGGAACGCACCTGTGGTGCGCCTTGTGGCTTCCCTTGGCGCTCGTCTCGGCTGCGTCTTCCCAGCGTCGCACTTTGGCCTCCAACGCTGCTATCGAGTTCGCCGCAGAGAGAGGCATGGCTCGCGACTGGGGATTGCGGGAGAAGGCGGCGAACGTCGAGCTTCTCCAAACGCCCGAGCAATCCGATATCAAGCGTGCACCCTTCCCTCTTGCAAAGCGCCGCAACAAACACGATTGTTTGAATATGATGGCTTTCCAGCGCCAGGCCTTCAGATCATCATATGTATGTACAGGTATACAACCTTTAGCCTTGGGTTTTCGGCGCCCTAGGCTCTGTGACAGAGCAACAGGGCTCCTCGCTCCTCAAGCTTTGGGAACCTTGAGCAATCAGAAAAGCAGTTGGCAAGAGTTGTGGAACTGGAAGCGTGTTTCGGGATCTCTAAAGTGCCTCAGGAGCCTGCCGGCCAGGGTCGGATTGGGCCCAAAAGGCTCCGGAGAGGGCGGAGCCGGCGATGCCGTCGCCTCCGCTTTCCACCTGCCTTGGTCGTCCTGCGCCGCAGCTCTTCGTCGACGCCGCAGTGGGAAGAGGACAAGTCATTGCCAGCAATGTTGACGACGAAAGAGAGGCACGGATCGCCGAACATCCTTCTAGCCACCCAACGTGATAGAGGTTCCCCAGTGGAGATGAACGACTCGTCGATGGGGCCCCTGAGGCCGCGTCGGCATGCGCAGCTGTGGCGCAACTACAACACTGGCCAGAAAGGCCAACATTTGCGGCGCCGCGTGCAGAGTAGCGCGAGCGCTGAGCCCGTTCCCAGCGCCCAACTCGCGAAGAGCAAGCTCAAGCTGGCGCCGCAGAGCCTGACGACGCACAACTCCTCCGAGCCGCTTGCGGGCCTCTCGACGCAGAGTGAGCTCAGCCGGATCGCTGAGGACCTGAGTCAAATCAACTTCAAGGTGGCGCAACTTGACCAGACTTTGAGGACGGACCTGCCGGAGTCCAAGGGCGACTCGTCGGCAAGAACCGCAGGCAGCGGTGAGAGTCCCACACAGGTCCTGCAAGACCTCGTCTCCTGGTTCACCCGCACAGTGGGCTCTCCTGCTGTCTCAGCGCCAACCGAAGCTGAAGAGCTCTGGGTACAGGAAGGGGTCCACGTCATGAGCGACTTCAGAGCAGCGGCGGAGCGGCTTCGCCAGCAACAGAGCACGTTGAAGGCCTTCATACTTCGCCTGGTGCGGCGGGAGAGCGCACGCGCTGCGGCGCGCTTGATCCCGACGGCGGAGGTGACCGCTGCTCCGGACGAAACGCCTGTGCCAGAAGTGGCGCACGAGAACCTGGAGGATGCCATGGCGCACTTGGAATCCATGCGCGAGACGCTGGCGGAGCTGCAGAAGCGCATTGTCGCAGCCGAGTCCCGCGCGGCTTCGTTGGAGAAGCTGCGGCGCGACGAAAAACTGTCCTGGTCGCGCGTGGCCGCGGAGTTCCAGCGCAAGCTGAGGTTGCTGGAGCGTTCCTTGGCGCACGAGGAGATCAAGAGCCGCCTGATCGAGCAGGCAGCGAGGGAAGAGGGGAGAAGCATCCAGCTCGACATTCGTGCCAAGGGCGGTGTTTCTGGCGACGGCCAAGGCGACGAGATGCGTCGCTGGGCGCAGGAGAAGCAGATGCTTGTTGGCAGCATCTCCGACCTGGAAAGAGACCTCGCGGCGAAGACCGCCGAGGCTTGTGCGCTCGCGGCGGAGCTCAAGCAAATGCAGCTGCAGCTGCAGCTCAAGCGGAAAGCTGAGAGCCTCGACGCGAAAGCACCGAAGCGTGGAGAAGCGGCGGCGGAGCAAGAGATGCAGCGTCTGAGGCAGGCGGAGGAGGACAAGAAGCATCAAGAGATCCTCCACTTGCGAGAGGCCGAAGAGCTGGTGAGACAGCGAGAAGCGGCGCTTCAGAGCGCCGAGGCCACAATGGCGTCTCAAAAAGAGCGCTGCGCCGCTCTGGAGGCCACGTGCGACGCGTTGCGCACGGAAGCCCAAAGCCTCCAGACGCAGCTGGCCGCGTCGCGAGAGAGCCTGCGATGCTCACAGACCCAAAGCACCGAAGCGGCTAAGGCGAGTGAGGGTGCGCTGGAGACGCAACGCCGCAGCTTTGAGCAGCGCGAAGCGACAAACAAGGTGCGCTTTGAGAAAGATCAGCTGCAGCTACGGCGGCGTCTGGAAGCCGCCGAAGCGACTTTGCGAGAGAGAGATGAGGAGCGTCAGAGGAAAGAGGCCCAAGTGGCGGCGGACAACGCGAAGATCATCGAGGAGCTCAGGCGTCAGAATGGCTTGCAGGAGCGGACGATCCAAGCGCTGCAGCGCCAGACGCAGGAGTCTCAAGAGCGGATCCAGCAGTTGCAGCAGGACATCTCTTCATCTCGCGAGCGGATGGAGCCCGAGCCGGAGCCGCCAAGACCCACGAGTCACGCTGATCCTGAGGTTAAGCAGGGCAACCCACCTGATTCTGATGCTGAGAAGCAAGAGCACAGGGAAAGAGAAGACTCCCTTCTGAGAGACACTGAGAACCTTCGCCGCCGACTTCAGGACCTGGAGACGCAATTGAAAGCTGCCTTGAATCAGGCGGCGATGCAGAAGACTGCGTTGACGACGCAGCTGCGGTGCGTGGACACCATCCGCGTCGCAGACGCCGCTCGCTTTCGCGGAGAACTGGGGGACGTCGCCGAGCAGGTGGCCCAGCTCCGCGCGCAGCTGCAGCGCGCGGAGGCACGGAATGCTACTCTGGGGGCGGAGATTGGCGAGTGGCGTTCCTTATGTCGTCGAGTGCAGAAGCTGATGTCCAGTGCTTCCCGTGACGCCGACGAAGAAAGGGACGTTCTAGACCGCCTCGACGTGCTGCTGGACGGAGAAGACGCTAAGGCCAATCGGCGCGCGAAGGCCAAGCTGGAGCGCGAGCAGGCGCGAATCTCGCTGGTGCTCGAGAAGTCCGTCATTGGCAAACTCTTCCGACCTCAAGGGGCCCGCGGCTTCAAGAAGTGGAGCCGGTCCCTCCGGTCGCGGGTGCTGGAGTACGCGAACGAGCTGAGAAGCGAAGGGGAAGAGATGCCCGGGGAAGGCGGGCTGGAAGCTGCCGTGAAAGAGAAGGACAACCGAGATCCACGGGAAGAACTTAGCAGCAAGTACGGCGGGAGCGACGTCGACTTGTCCGTAGAAGAAGGCGGTAAGGAGGAAGAAGACGAGGAAGGACCACCAGAAGAGATCGATTCACGTGAAGGTGGCGATGGGGAAGGCACAAGAGAAGGCGGGGAGGAAGCAGTACGCCTCGAGCAGTCACAACGACCGCTGGTGTCTCCAGAGGACGAGCGTCCGGTCTCTTCACAAGTCGTCGAAGCTTCATCCAGCGGTATGTCTACGGCTACCCATGACCGCAGCAATGAAACGACGCCGAAGGCTAAGGAGGAGCAGCAGCAGCAGCAAAATCCCACCAGCGCGTCGGATCCTCCGACCCAGTCTCCTGAAACTCAGGTGCGCGCCAAGACGCCTCTGAGGCCGAACGGCACTGAGTTGACGGCGGCGCTATCGGAGCACAGAAGAAGGCCAGAGGATCCAAGACCTAGGTTGCAAGAAGCTCACGTCTCTGAGGTCATAAAGCTCGACGCGTCGACGCAGACATTCGACACTTTGAGTATCGCCGCTGACGCTTCCGACGAAGAAGCGCTCTTCCAGATCCAGCTCGACGCGAGCAAGCGCCGGCTGGAGAAGGAGATGGATAAACAACGGGCCGCCCAGGAGGCTGAGCTCCACGGCACCGCCGCCGAGGCGGAGCTTCGGCTCCAGGCGCTCAAGTCCGAGCTGGAGACGCAGTTGCAGCGAGAGAGTGAGCGCCTCCGCAGGGAAGTTCGCGAGCAACTAGCGATGAAGGACCGCTTCCTGGCGGAGGCCAAGGAACTGCATGAGCGCCTCCTCAACGACGCCGTCGCGCAGTCGCAGCGCCTGAGGCAGATGGAGCGTGAGCAGATGGAGACGATGCTGGAGGTGCTGGAGCGCCAGCTGGCGAAAGAGCGCCGAGAGGCGGAGGTGTCTAAGGCGGAGATATCCCGGCTCCAAGCCGAACTGGACAGCGCGCAGATCCTGAGCAATCCGGCCTTGGCGACGTCGATTCCAATGGGATCACCAGCAGCAGATGCCATGCCATCTCCCGAGAGTCACCTGGATGATGCGACGCCGAAGCCTTCCAACCTGGAAGTCAACGCCTCCCAGGCGGAATCGAGCTTTCCTGAAGCGGAGCGACTGAGAGCGTACGAGCTGGCCGCTCAGACACTCGTGGGGGCCTTAGGCGCCGCCGGAGCGCTTGAGGCCAGCAGCGTCGAGGACGTCACACGAGCGCTGGATGGGGTGAGCATCGACACCGTGGCGAAGGCAATCGTTTTCTTATCGGCCCAGGATGTCAAGACGCCGTTGCACCTTGTCCGGCAGAGCCTGCGCAGCGACGATCTACCGGAGCTCCTGGACGTCGCCACCAACACCATGAGAGACCTGGAGGCGCTCGGAAAGACGGCCGGAGCAGAGAATGAGAAAGACCGCCTCGATGCCGTCTTGACCGAGATGGACGCCGCTTGTATGGCGCATAGCATCACGTCGCTGCAAGCCATTCGGCAAAGCTGCTTAAGGGACTTGAGGGACTTACGACAGAGCCTGGCCTCTTCCAAGTGGCCAACCGCCTCGCTTCGAGACGCCGCGGCCCAGGCGCAACGGCGCTATGACTTCTTAACACACGTGGTGGACGCCTGTGGCGGCTGGAGAAAGGCGCTCTACGGCGACGACGGCGCGATTAATGTCGACGCCGACGTGTCGATTTGGGAAGGTGAAGACCGGGCGGAGATGTTGGAATTGATAGTGCAGGCCCTGCGGATTCGCCTCCTCGACGAGAGCTCGAAAGTAAGAGAGGGCCGTGCGGTGGCAGAGGAGAGAATCTCGGAGCTCGAGCGGATGATTGAAGCGTCCACGAAGGCGCGAGAGGCAGAGCCAGCGAAAGATGAAGCGAGCTCTGATGCGGGGCTGACGGATGCCGAAAGCAACAGCGACGTGATCGCTCTTGAAGCGCAGCTTCGCGAAGCACAAAATGAAGCGGAGAACTTCGCGAGGCTGTACGAAGAGGCAGCGGAAGAGACGCAGAAGCTACAGCAGGCACTTCACGGCGCGGAGCTTCGCAGGCGCTCCGCTCCAGACAAGGCGGTTCAGACGGATGAGCTTCTTGACGTCGACGCCAACCCTCTTCTCGAGAAAGAGCAGTCCCGCTTCGCCAGTCTAGCGAGCCACTTCGTTGAGCTTGTGCGCTGCATCGGCACTGCATCCCTCGACCCGGATGGAGACAATGGAATTGCCTTTCAGTCCGCAGCGCTCTTTGAGAACCCACCGCACGACCCGGACGTCATGATCCAAAGCCTCCAAGATGTGGCTGGGAGGGCCGCTGAGCACGTGCTGTCTTTGCGCGAGCAGCTGGACAGCTTTGGCAGCGCGCATGCTGCTGACACTGGTGCGTCTCCACAGTACGAAGACGACCAACTGGCTTTAAGAGAGCTGCGCCGAGAGACGGAATCTCTCCAAGTCGAGCGACAGTCCGAGAGAGCGAGGCTGACCAAAGAGATTCAAGAGCTGCAGACGATGGTGGCGGACCTTGAGGGGCAGATGTCGACGGTCACGGAGGGGATCGCGAGGCAAAGGGAAGACGCATCCGCGAAGCAAGAGAAGGTCCGCATGCTGAGCGAGAGCCTGACTAGAATCGAGACGGACATGGAAGGCAAGACAAGAGAGCTGCTCCAGGCGCGCCAACAGCTTGCCGAGGCCGAGAAAGTCGTCGAGGACCTGCAGCAGGGAATCCAACGAAGAGGAGAGGAAGTCGCCAAGCTGAACAATCGAATCTCCGACCTGACGGAGCAGGAGCGAGCTCTGCGACACGATCTCGCGTCTCGGATTGAGGTGGAGCGGCAACTTCTTGAGGAGAAGGAGAGGCTTGAGAGGCTTTTCAAGGAAGAGTCTCGGCTGCTTGCGGCGCTTCGGACGAGTCTCTCTCAGGCGCCCGAGGCGAGCACCAGGAAGCTGCTTCATCGGATCTCGCAACACAAGGTAGGTGGCCTGCGCGCCGTCCGAGGGCGTCTCGAGGACATCCGAGCCGCGCGGGAAGAGAACCTCCTCAAGGTCATGGAGGCCTACAAGCACGTGCGACGAGTGCCACAGGTCACTTTCAACGGCAGAAGCTACAGCAGCATCGTGTCATGGGCGAAAGAGAGGCGCGCGGCGATCGCGAGGGAAAGGCAGGCAACTCTGAGCGGAAGACGTCTCGTGGGCAACCCCCTGCGCCTGCGGGGCCGAAGAACGTCTCTCGTCCCAAAGCGCCGATGGGAGTCGAAGGACGCCGATGATGGGATCCCTACTGGAGATGCAGTCTCTCCGCCTCTGTCTCCGGTGCTACAAGATCACCCCGCGCCCGGGTCCATCAGGGTCTTCGTCAAGAGACCGGAGGTTGACCGACATCCGGATGATATCTTCGGAAGTCACGTCGGCATCAAGAATCAGTTTGTGGACCTCGTGGACCCAGCTGCGCTCGCCGTCATCCAGAGACACGCCCCCGCGGCGAAAGCAATGCTGGGCAGCGTGCAGCATTGGAGGCTCCGACAAGCCGTCCCTCTCCAGTACCGGGATCAAGTGTTCCAATGGGAAGGCCCGAGTCTGGATCCCGCGCTTCGAAGCCACCTGCGACGGAGAAAGTGGTGGGCAGCCGGACGGGGTACCGGCCGGGCGCAGCTGATCAACGACTCCTCTGCTGAGCCCAAAGCATCAGCCCTGAGAGAAGGCAGTGCGAAGTGGCCTACTTCACTTCCCAAGGACGGTACCCTGCGCCCAAGGCGCCATTCGTCTTCATCGCAGGGCGTTTCTGATTCGCTCGGGGAAGAGACCGATGGCGCAAATCCTGCCATACCAGTGGTGCGATCAGACACGGCGCAGAGCTTCTCACGCTCGGCTTGGCGGCCGCGTGGGCTGAAGCGGAGACCACAACCAGGATGAGGGCTGGTGCTGCTCAAAGGTCGATAAAGCGCCAATGAACGCCAATGAATTTTCTGCCTTCCTTGGACGTCAAACGGTCTCAAGGCCACCGATGCGTTACGGCGGCTACATCAGCTTTACGAATGATCTACGCTGCTCTACCCCCCCACTCGGTGGCATGGCCAGTCGCAAGCACCACAGCAAAAGCGGCTCCTTCAGCAACATCCAATTTCGTGCGCAAGCGCTGTCTCCACTCTTGAAACTCCTCATCAAGGGCACCATGCACAGCCGCGTCGTCCGCCGAGTCGGCTTCTCCCGGATCCCTCACGGCAGGGGCCCATCCGAATCCTGATTTCGACGGAGGCGTCTTGGCCTGGTCGATTTGCGACAGCTGCGATGAGACTCGGTTCAGCACGGAGACAGCCTCCTCGAGCACCGCGCCGATCCTCCCACTTGCAACAGCGTTCTCTTTCTTATGGTGTTCGCTGAGCTGCTGCGGACCCGGCGGAGAAGGGCCACTGTCCGAGTCCGCAGCCGGGACGTACTCGCTGACGCGCCGAGGAAACTCGGCAAAGCCACGCCTTCCTTCCATTGCTCCCGATGGCCTCGGCGAGGCCTTGGAGCGGGGATGGAGGCGCAAGCCTATCCTCCCGTCTTTGCGCCTCTTGGACTTGGGATTCGGACTCCAGGACTGGGTCACGGAGGGGGCTTCATTACGAGGAGGAGAGGTCGACATCTTGCCGAAAGCCTGCCAATCGCTGTCTGTCGCTGAGCGCACAGCAATGTCGTCGCCGCGGGAGCGCGACTTCGGAGGCGACTTCTTCACAAGTCGCATTCGGATTCTGGCTGGCGAGACGGCCTTCTTTCGCACTTGCTGAGATCGCGCCCCTGGCTCCGGGGTTTGCACTATGCTCGCGCTGTCGAGCGCCTGGAGTTTCTTCTCTTGTTTCGTGATGAGGAGCTGCTGTCTCTTGAGCTCGGACTGCTGCGCACGGATGTGACCGAGCATCTCGCGCGTCTGCTTCTCGTGCTCTTCTTGGAGACGCTTCTGGCGCTTCAGTGCTTCTGCCTTGGCCTTGTCCGCTGCCCTAGTCTGCGCAAGGCGCTCGGCGGTCTCCAGTCTCCCCCGGAACTGGGCCTCGAGCGCTCTCGCCTTCTCGTCGTGGATCTTCATCCTTCGTCGTAGGCTCTCTAGCTCCTTCAGCACCATGAGCTCTCTCCTCTTCGCTGCCTTGAGTTCTGCCTTGAGCCGCACCACTTCTCGCTCGACAGCGTCTTTCTCGAGGAGAATCTGCTCCTTCTCACCCCTCTCTTGATCGAGGATAGCCTCCATGGCAAGCTGGGCTCGCTTGGCTGCGAAGGCCTGCTCCTCCAGCTGCAATCGCAGTTCCTCTTCTCTGCGCATCGCGAGCACCGCTTGCCTCTCTTGCTTGCTGCGCAGCCGCGCCTGCAGCTTCGTCACCGCCAGAACCGTCCGCGCGGCGGTGTCTCGAAGCCTTGTGTGGCGCGAACGCGGGACGAGGCCGGCAAAGCTTCCGCCCGCGCCGCTCGCCTCCACTTCTTCCTTCGGATTGCCAGTGCTTTCCACCGCCTGATCCTGTCCCCTGACCGCTTCCTCAGATTCGCGCCGCATGGAAGCCGGTTCGCCCTCCTGCGACCTGGTCCCGCCGGATACGGACTCATCGGCTTCTCCCCCGGCGCCTCCGGAGTGAGGGCCCCCTTCGCTTTGTGCGAGGTCAGACCCAGTCTCCAGGAGACTCGAATCGCCAGTCTCTGCAGATCTTGTCGGCTCATGGAAGTCGATGTCTGATGCATCCGCGCTCCCGTCCCCTTCACGTTCATCCGGATCCAGCAAGGATGCGTACTCCGGCGGATCGACGTCGTCGAAGTCAGCCGAATCGACCGACAGCTCCTTCGAAAGAGACTCAGACACGGCTTGCGGAGGAGGAGAGGACGTCTGCAGGCCAAGGGACGTGATGCTGGCCAGCATGACCATGTCATCGTCGTTCGGATCGGCAGCGCTCGAAGAATCCGTCATCTTCCCGTCGAGCTAGTTCCCCAGAACCCCTCTCGGCGGTCTCTGCTACATGCTGTCGCTCTATCCGCGAGAGCTGCGCGCTCAAATGTGGAGGCAGGCGCTTGTCGGAGACGGTGGCGCGGCGGGAACGGCACCGCCGACAGAGACGGCGGAGCCGCGCGTTCTCCCCGCTATCGATACCAGGCTTAAGAGCGCAATCAAAACCCAAGCAGCCAACGGTTTCCGTGCGCGCCGTCGATCAGCTGAGCAGCTCGTTGCCCCGTATCCACTCGTTTGTCGCTTTCGGGAATCTTTGTGTAACAGAGCAGAATAAGGGGCGAGGCGGCATTGCACCAATTAGCAAGAAGGAGACTCTGGCGCAATTCGTTCGCGGGCTCAAGGCGCCTTGATCGCGCATATAATGGGTGAGAAGTCGCTGGCGTGCTGCTTCGTCCGCGGATACGGCCTCCCAGTCCACGGACTTCGCCAACGCCGTCTCTGACGCCGCTCGGATTGCGCAAGAGAGCCTCGGAGCGACGTCTTAGGAGGTCCAGGAAGCGCGTGGAGGGTCTGCTGCGGAGTCGCGCGCGCTCTCGAGTCCAGAGGCCGAGTTGGCCTTCGGCGGAACTCCAAGGGAGAGCATGTCCGCCAGAGAGCTGGCCAAGCTTGGCGCGGACATGCGTGACCTCGTGTCGTACAGGCGCACGCCGGGAGGTCGCAATGCTTGCAGGCAAGAGGTGGACCGCCTGCAGGTCTCGCACTCCTCTTCGCGTGTGTATGATACGAAGTTCGTGGAGGACCCGCGCTTTGCCGACGAGGATCCCGGCATCAAGGCCTCCTGGCAACGGCGGCTCGCTTATCTGGTCCAGCGCTGCAGCTGGACCTGTGGCTTCCCGCATGTCGTGGATTTGTACGAAGCGAGAAACAGCGAGAAGAAAGACTCACTGGACAACTTCACCGCTCGCCTCAGGAGTCCGGGATCCGGCAAAAGCGCGGGCTTCGCAAGCTTGGAGGAGGCGGAAAGAGAGCTCAACGGCATTCTCGACACGGCGCTTGAAGATTTCTCGTTCTCGAGGACGATGGCCAAGAGCGACAGTCTGGACGACTTGGAGGACGGCGTGGACGTGGAGGTGAAAGACGTCGTCGATGGCTTCCGCGACGCCCTGCGGCGCGGCATCGCATCCATCCGCAGACGCAAGGAGTTTCCCACATCGCTTACAAGGGGGGGTCGGAAGCGCGCGAGGCCAGATCCGGAGATGGATGAACCTTCGACACCGCCCGCTGCTTCGGCGCCTTCTTCGGACATGAGCTCCGGGAGCCCCTCGACCGAGCGCCCGAGAAAGAAGAAGAGCAGAGATGGTGCCATCGAAGTTCGGCGCGGTATGCAGGTTGCAAAGATGTTCGCCGACCCTGACACGGGTGTGCAACGTCCGTACCTCGGTGAGGTTCAGGAGCTGAGCGAAGTCGTCGGATACTCGAGTCCGCTCGTCTACGTCAAGTATGACGACGGAGATGGGGAGCACGTCTTTCGATCCGAATTCGAGCACATTCACGGAACCTGGTGCAGCCTCATGCGGCAGCCATACCCCACCTACCCCCCGCCGCGGAAGCGGAAAGTGGGACGGCCAGCGGCCAGTCCATCGCGCGCCAAGACCACCAACGGCGATCGGCCCGCAAGGAGCAAGCCCCTAGGGAGCAGCGCTGCTAGAGCTAGCCCTGCGAGAGCCAGCGTACAACCCCACTCAAGCTCAAGAGCGTCCGCGTCGTTGAAAGTGAAGCTCTCGCTGGATTCCGTAGAAGACACCGAAGGACACCATGAAACGGCGGAAGCGGAGGAATGGGATGTTGCGGAGATCACAGAAGCCAGCGCGGGTGGCGCCGGTCCACCTGCGACTTCGGAATCACCGAGCGAAAGAACGGGGGCATACCGGGGCGTGCAGTATTTCCCCGACCATGGCTTCGCTGTGACGCTAGCAATGAATGGAGACGAGCACTTCGTTGCGTGGGAGGTTACTCCGCTTGCCGCGGCCCTGGTAGGTTGACGCCCCGGAAAAGGAAGGGTTGTAGGACCTCTAACGATGTGCAAACGTCCAACAGAGGCATGATCTGGAAGCTGTTGAAAGGCTCGGCGAAGCAGCAAAGGGCATGCTCAATCGGCCGGAGAAATTCGAGCAGTACCAGGCTAAATTGGTCCTCGACAGGCGCAGCAACGACCGAACGACGCCTAAGCATGGACCGGTGAAGGTTGTCAAGGATGGCAGGGTCATGTGGCGGGCATATGTCCATCGGCCGGCCACGACTACCTCAGTCTATTTGGGAACCTTCCAATCCGTGGAAGAAGCTGAGCGCAGCGTACGGAGAGGCGAGAAACTGAATGAGAGCCGCGGCGTCCATGTAAGGAGCTCCGCGAAGCGACAACGGGGTGCGGCGAGTGATCCAGCGATTCCGACGACGGCGAATGCCCTCGTGGAGGAAGGACTGTCCTGGCCCGAGTTGGGGACGCTCTTCTTCCTGTACGATACCTCGCAACGTGAATATGTCCTTGGCGTGGTCAAGAGGAAGCCGCCCGCACCGGAGACTCAGCCGTTCCGGGTTCGATTCCTTTCCAAGAAGGCGGACGAGAAGGTCGTTTTCGCGCAGCAGACGCAGTACTATCTGCTTGGGCAAGACATCGGGTACACGAATGCGAAGGCGAAGGACTCGAAGTGGATTGCAACCGGCGCGCGTTACGGGCGGACGAGCGTCACTGACAGCATGAAGCTGCATCCACGAAAGCAGTTCGTGTTCTTCTGGGAGCCCGAGGTCCTCCTGGGGAAAACCCTGCTGACCGACGGGTGTCGCGTCAACGAAGAGGAGTGGCACGGACTCCTGAAGCACTGTCCCGTAGAAAGCTGGTCAGCAACAAGCGACCCAAAGCGTCCGGATCGCCCGGACGACGACGAGCAGCGCGCGGAATGTAGGAGGGTCTTGGAGAACGTCGTCATGCGATGGCGAGCGGATCAAGAGGAGGAAGCCAGGCTGCAAGCTCGAAGCCAGGGAAGGTTGGTGAAGCCGGAAGCCTCCGAGGCAACGGAGCTTCACAAGCAAGAAGAAGTCGACGAGGTGATGCAGTGCGGGGCACGTGGCCAATCCCGCTCGGGAGTCCCGCAGGCTCCTGCTCCGGATCGAGGGGACTTGACAGTGAGCTGTACGGAGTGGATCCGGCCTGGACTGCAGCAGCTTCGCCTGAACGACGCAGCCGATGCGGTTCAACTGGGCCTCGCCGTCTTCAAGGAAAAGAAGGGCGCCCAGACGAGAGCTCCAGATGATCTTGACGTCGTGTTGTGCGTCGGCAAAGCCTTGAGGAAGAAGCATGGCGCTAGTTTCCCCAAGGTTCCCGAGGCCTTGGACGCTTTGCAGCGGACGAAATCACGGACTGGCCGGAGCCTTGACTTGCAGCCACTCTTTGGCGGCCAAGCACAAGTCGTGTGTCGCGGACCTGCCGTAGTTTTCGAGTGCGTCAAGAATTGCCCATTCGTAGGGTTCTCGAAGAGGGTCTTCTCCTTCGCATGCGATTCCGTGCGCCAGGACACGGCGATGTTCGACCGGCTTATCTGCGAGCGCATCCTTGAGCGACAAGCTTTCGTGGGGATCTTGGAAGAGAGGTTCTTCCTTTCAGGGTTCGGGTCGTTGCGGAAAGGCATCGTGGACAGAGAGGTACGCCCCGCATGGCAGCAATTGACGTTGACGTCGTCTTCTTGACGTTGCTCTTTGGCCGTAGGATCGAAGGAAACCTTCCAACCTGATGATGCGCGAGACTGGCGAGTTTCTCTTCTTTGTCTTCGTGATCACCTCTGACGCGAGTCGAGGGCATGCCAGGTTGATGTTGCATTGCGCCGGCGTCCAGACCCCCGAGGAGTCTCTGACCTCTGCGCAAGCTTTGCTCGTGGTCTTCCAGCACGGAGGGACTCCTGTCGCAAAGCTGGCCAGATGTCCTCTCAAGGACAAGGCGAAGCCATTCACAATTCACGAGAGCAGCGTTCGGCAGTTCGGCTCGCCAAATGGCAACCGGGCGGTGGAAGACGAAAGCTCAAGTCTTCAAGCTGCGGACACCGCCGAGGAGAGGGAGATGGACCTTTCGCCGGTGGGGGAAGAGCAAAAATCAGAAGGAGATGAGCCACTGTCGCCATTGAATCAAAGCTCGGTCGTGGAGACGTCCGTTCAGCTTGCTCCTTCTGCCTCTCGCGCTGGTTCGGATATGTCAAGTGGGGGCAGCCCTAGCTCACCACTCCCTGACCCCGCATGGAAGGAGAGCTGGAAGGCCTACTGGGTCGAAAAGGCACAGCAGCTTGCTCGCGACGGGTATGTGAAGATCAAAGGGTTCGGGACTTCGCAAAAGCGGGCCGTCCTCGACGAGCTGAAGCCGAAGTTACTCGGGCATTGGCGGGAGCAGCTTCCTGACTACGATCCTTCGGATCCGAGCACACACCCATCGAACCCCGCCGGCACCTTCAAGACCATGACCTACCGCGGCTCGGACTACAACACCGCTTCCACTCAGGTATGGGGCCTCGAAGGAGCGCAGGCCTTGATAATCGCGTATCTGGATCCAAGCTTCAGCGGGAGGATCCATTTTGGAGAGCGAACTGCGTCCCGCGTACGCGAAGCGCTCGGTTCTCGCCCGGGTGAGATGCACGAAGGAGGCGCCTTCCACATCAGACTAGACGGAGAGGATGCGGGTTGGACGCTTTGCATCTGGCCGACTCCGGGAAAGAGCAGGAAGGCCCCAGTGCAGCTCAAGGCACACGTGGATGGGGGCGTTCACTTTCGGTTCAAGTATGGACTGCCCAGCCCGCAGGAGAGCCTCTATCGCGATACCGCGGACGCCGAGGACGTTCACATGGAGGAAGCGGAGGGTCCTTCGAGCGAGGAGATCTGCGAGGCGATGCTGCGAGTGTTGGCTCACCAACTGGCGATAGCCTTCAACTTCATCAATCCAACGGACCTTGACGCCGGCCACGGGCTGACGGGGATGTATCGCAGATCCCACGAAGCGATCCTCCACTTCATGAGGCGGAAGGCAGCGTGGTCAGATAGCGGAGTGCTGCCGTATGAGGCCTTTCACCAAGCAGTCAAGGTCCGTGCGCCGTTCTGTGGGCTTATGCCGATCTGAGTTCCTTGGCCTCACAAGACATCTTGTAGGAATGGGGAAAGCACTGGACGCACCGATCTTTGTTTCAGCCGGAGAAGCTCGAGGCAGATGATCTGATCGTGTGTCACGGAATGCTCGTCCATACGATGATGTTCATGCAGCATCCGGTCCGCGATGGCGACGAGAGCTGGCCTCGAATGCTGCAGAACCCGAAGGTCGCCTTCAGCGGGTATCTCAGCAACGATCCTCAAGAGGCGTATCGCACGTTCTTCGACGCCCTTCCGGTGGATTCTCTTGCCTTGAAGTCGTATCTTGGCCAGGAGCTTTTGGGAGTGTGGAAGACAAGGCACAGCCGTGATCCCCGACGCCTGAGAGTTCTGGGGAGACCTGCACGCGAACTCCTCCGCCCGATACCCGACGACGTGGAAAAATACTTGCTTGACCCGGAGCTGAAGGTAAGGAAGGCCTCGTGCGCATGGCCAGCATGTCACTGCGAAGGCCTAAGCTTCGTCGATCTGTGCGGCGTTCTAGGAAATGGTGGACAGCCTCAATCAATTCTTCGTGCGACAGTTGCCCTGATGCTGCTCGCGACGCCGCACGCAGCGAAGGAGATCGAGCTCGCCGGTAGTCTCTAGCTACTTTTGGTTCCTATGGTCCTTCCAAACCCGCAAAGCTGGGATTGGCAGCTTACGTTCGCTGTCGCTTGCCTGATTTGCGATTCCGGCGTCTACAAAAGGTAGGCAAAGGGGTTTCAGAGGGAGTCTAAGCGTGCTGACGGCTCGCGGCTGCGATCCTTACCGAGCGTCGGGTAGCTTTCTGCCTCCTTGACGATCATCTGGCTGCGATCTGTCGTCGACGGACGACTTACTCGTCTCGGCGGTTCCGTCGTCCCCTTCTTCCTGATTGTCCCTTCGTCGCTTCCGAGAAGACGGCAAGAAGTCTCGGGCATTGGGATTCAAGACCCGACCACCCGGCTGGTCGTCCCTGCGGGGTGGGCCTTCGTCCCTGAGCACGCAGTGTTTTAGGACGTTCAGGAAGCGGACGCTTGATTCATCTGGTGTGCAACACTACCTGTCCCTGTCGCGGTCGCGCCGGTCACGTTTGTCCTTCTTCCCGTCGCGGTTGCCGGGTCCACCGCGAATCCTATCGTTGAGTGACATGCGTGACGCATCTCTGTCTCGATCCCAGTCACGATCGTTCCTCGGTGCATTGCGAGCGGATCTGTCCGATCTGTCGCCGCCGCGTTCCATCCGGTCCGGGCGATCATTTCGGTCACTCCTACCCCCACCGCCGTTGTGGTCCGCGCGGTTGTTCCCACGTCCACCCCTGTCATGCGGGTCGCTCCTATCGTTCCGGTCCCCGCGTTGACCACGATCCGCGCGATCTCCTCGTCCCCCACGCGAACCCCTCGGGCTTCCCAGTTGAGAGCTGTCGTCCGCCTTGCCAACCTGTTCTGCGCCTTCGCTGTTCTTCACCTTGTCGTCTTGTTTTCCTGTGGATTTGTTCTCGTCGAGACGTGTCTCCTTGCTTCCCTCCTCTTTCGAGGTCGAAGTGCCACCGTTCCCTGCTCCACTGGCTTGGTGCTTATCTCCACTTTCACGGCGACTCTGGAGAGAGCTTCCTCCAACTTTAGGGTGGTCACCGGCGGCCTGGACTTCCCCGCTCTCTTCCTCCCCCTCTTCTTTGTCGGATCTCTGTCCGCCCTTGTCCGCCTTCGTGGACGCCCCTGCACTGCTCGGGGCTGCAGGGTCCACGTCCATCCCAACTTCTCCGTCCTCGTCGGCTTCGTCCTGCTTCTGGGCTCCCGTCGCAGCTGTGACGGCTGTCTTTCCTTCAGTTTCTGGCTTTGCGGGAGCTTCCTCCGTCTGACCCGCCTTGACCTCCATCTTGGCCTTCTCGGCGAGAACCGCGGCTTCAGCGCGGGCCTTAACATACTCCGGAATGGGTTTGCCTTGCTCCTCGAGCAACTGCTCGCATGCGTTCCAGATTTCCTGTCGAAGGAGAGGCGCCTCAGCTTGCCGCTGTCCGTGGCCCAGCCAGGATGTTTCTCTTGATTTCGTACCGCCTTTCGAAGCTTGCCAAGGTACTTTGCTCTCGAGAGCGCTACCAGGCGCATGGCTCTCCACGAGAACACCTCGTTGTGCTTCGGATGATACTCATCCTCAATTCCGTTCTCCGGATCATCCGCGTCGATGTACTTCTCAAGATGCGTTGCCAGATTCTCGAACGACCCCGGCGAGCTCGGCCCATCCTTTTCTTCGCTGCGCTTGTCTGCTTCAGCCGTGAGGCCCGGTTGATCCTGATAGACGCGTCTGAGGTGCACGAGTGCCGGAGCGATTCGCTTTGCACCGCCTTGGAGGATAGCGAAGGGTGTGGATCATTATCCCAGCGGCATCCCTGCAGTGCCTGCTTGCGTTCGCCTCACCTCTTGCTTTGCTTCTGGCCTGCTTGAGGGCGCTTTCGTCTTCGATCGGCTTCGCAGGCGGCCGTACGAAGTTGGCGCACTTGTCTACCTCCTTCCAAAGCTTCCAGGCTTCCTCGCGATCGAAGAACATCTCAACCTTCCTCAGAAAGTCTTCGCCATTTGGCGGAGTCTGCGCCAAGATCTTCTTGGCTCGCAAACGCAAGGTATCAACGCTATCTTTGCTACTCACCAGCCGGGCCCTTCCAGGACCGGTCATGCGCTCAATTAGGATCAGGATCTGCACAAGAACCTGTTGTCGCAGCAGCGGATCTCGCAACTGAAGTCTCAGGAGACGGGACGATGTCAGGTACTTGCAACTGAGCCGGGGCTTGGAGGGATCTTCCGCCATGGTGATCTGTGATCCTCCGGACGCTTCAACGTCCATCGCGCCATCTGAGCCCTCGGTGATCGCTGCCTTCGGCTGCATGGGCACCCTCGACTTCGCTTGAAGCTCTCGGAAGTTGGCGAGCGCCATGCGGCGGTCCTCGCTCCCGAATGAGTGACCTAGTAGTTGCACAAATATACTCTTAGGCATCGCAGGTGCCTCTCCAGCTTGCGCTTCCAAGACTGCACGGCATACCTTCAAATGCCTGCAGAACCATCTCCGCACTCTCGACGAAATCCTCAACATCATCTTCGTTTGGTTGCAGCGAGTTGATCTCCGCCTTGCTGAAGTAGCTTTGGAGGCCCCAGAACTGCTTGTAGAAGCTGTAGTCCAAGATCTCCGTGCCCGGCGCAATCGCAAGCGGTTCAACCAGATGGTCCTTTTCCGCAGCTTCCGCGGCATGGCCGTTCTGGGTGCCAGAAGCATCTCCGTTCTCTACGGGCGGCACATCTTCTTCAGAGATGTCGACACCTTCATCGCGACGAGAACGTGGTGAGATGGAACCCGCTTGTAGTGATCTTTGCGTCGTCAGAAGTACCCACCGTCATTTGAGGAAATCCCCTTGAACTCCTCTTCGTCGTCGAACATCGTCTTGTTGAGGTCGTTGAGCTTGCCGGGAATGTTCAAGGCGCTCCGCTCGCCCAGAGGATACGCCTTGGCAAGAAAGAGGAGGATTCGGCCGGAGAAGGCTGTGTCATGCGCTCTGGACAAGCGCTTCAGGAGGTTGTTGCAGAGACGCAACAGCGGGATCTTGCCGCGGGAGAAGAGCCACGGCTTGGTCAGGTCTTCCATGACGGTCTCTGCATGGGCCCACACTTGGTTCGCCTTGGGGATCGTCTGGCTCTCCAGGATGTCTTCCAGCAACAAGTATGGCAGGATGATCGCGTTGGGTGGCGTCTCTGCGATCGTGTTGTCCATTTCGCAAAGGTGCTCCCACGCCGTCGTCACGACTCGTAGGCCTATCGCAGCAACAGACGTCGTTTCAGCGGATCCATTCCACTAGCTCCGAACTCCCGAACTCTCGAACTCCCAAACTCCCGAATTCCCGAATTCCCGAATCCCCGAATCCCAGCTCTCATCGCCCAGCTCTCGGCAGCGCATGCGGGCCGAAGCGTCTCTGGTATGTGAGATACTCCCTGTCCTCGCCCCTCGACCTGGCCGCCAGCCACTTCATGGCCGCTCCTTTCGTATCTTCCGAGATCTGCGCCACTCGTACCTAGGTCGAAGATTCTCAGGGCCTCTGCGAGATTGTCGCCACGCAAGGCGTCGTTGAGCACCATACGCACTGCGACTTGAAAGTCGCTAAGCAAGCATTGTACGGCCACCGGGCCATTGTGTAAACCTATTGCGCCGCGAGAGCTGAGCTTCTGGCGGCACGACGCGATCGATTCGGGCACGAAACAGAGCAGTCCACGAACCGAGAGACTTTAGGCGATCCACAATCGCACTTGCCGGCGCAGAGCTGTCCAAGGCCTCCACTACTGCTTCGCGGAGAGCAGGAATGGCTGCCATCGGCGTTCCTTCCGAGCTGACGCTAGAACTCCCTTCTAAGCGCCGCTCTTTCTCTCTTCCCGGGTCGTCGCTTCGCAAGGCAAGCCTGACGCGAAGAGACGCGCCCTGCCCGAGGAGATAGAGCCGAAGACGCAAGATAGCGGTGCAAAGCAGCTTCGCGCCAGAACCCCTCAGGCTGCGAACGATCAGCTGATCCAAAATCAAGGGAGACGTGATCAGCGTGATGGAAAAATAAAGTTTGAAATTTACGCGGATTGGGTTGTTCGTTTGAGCTCGATCTTGGCGAGTGGATGGCGCGCGCAGGCCGCACAGCCCTTGCTCGCCATGAGCAATCTCCAGCAGGTGTACCCTGTGGACGACCAGACTCCAGATGCGCGGCTGGAGTATGCTGCAGCAGCGGAACGGAGCTTGGCAAAATGGATGGCAGACAACATTGACGTCGAAAGCCCCGAAGAAAGCGATCGGCGGCGCAAACTGGTGTTCCAGTTGACGTATATCTTCCTCGAGTGGGTGCGAGACGTCTGCTTATCAAAGGGCTGGTCCGAGGAAGAGGCTTCTCAGGTGAGATCAGCGCAGACGCGCACACTCCTGAAGCGTGAACTTTGCTCCGTTGAAGAACTCGCACCTGCGGAGGGAGAGAAGAGACGCATCCGAGGAATGGCAACTGAGCCGTTCACAGGGTGCGCACGCAGTACCTGGTGTTCTGAGGTCGTGGTCGGTTCCGCAAGCTGCGGTCTTGAGATTGATAAAAGCTGCTTTCGTGGACTCTAGGCCGGCGGATTGCTGCACACGTCGGGCTCTTTCAAGCTTGCGATCAATGAGCCCGGTGCGGACATTGACGTGATCTGCGTGGCGCCCAGTAGCGTCACTCACGAGGACTTCTTCCGGACGCTCACACCACGGCTCCAGTCCGATCGTCGGGTGGAGAACCTCAACGCCATCGAGACGGCACGGGTCCCAATCATCACCTTCGACTTCGACGGAGTGAACATCGACCTTCAGCTGGCAACTCTCCCCTTGAAGAAAGTGCCCCCATCCCTTGACATCACGGACGACATGATCCTGAAGGGCTGCTCAGAGTCCTCCAAGGACGTCCTCGGAGGACCCAGAGCGACGATCATGATCGCCAAGCTCATCCCCGGGTTTGATCGCGGCTCGAACTTTCGCGGCCTTGTTCGAGTGCTGCGCAAATGGTGCAAGAAGCGTGGCATCTACAGTAACAAAGCGGGCTTCCTGGGGGGGATCAACATCAACATCCTATCCACGCTTGTGTGCCAGATGTATCCCATGGCCACGACGAGTACGCTCGTGAGGAAGTTCTTCTTCCTCTTCCATCGCTGGAACTGGCAGAACCCGGTTCTGCTATGCCGACCAGTGGAGCACACCGAGTTGACATGGCCAAACTGGTCGTCGGAGAGAGACCTGATGCCGATCATCACGCCGAACTACCCGACGATCAACTCGACCTACAACGTCAACAAATGGACTCTGAAAGTCATGCGAGAAGAGTTCGTCCGTGGCAGGCAGATCGTCGAGCAGGCAGCTAGGGAGGCGGGGCTTCTCGAAGTCAGCGCCGAGAGCCTCCCCCCGGACGAGCTTGAGCAGGCCGAGGCGACGGTCATGGAGTGCTGGGATCGGCTGGTCGAACCCTCGGACTTTCCGGCGGTCTACGAAAGGTACCTCATTCTCAACATCCAGGCAAATACCGTCGACGACTACAACTCCTGGAAAGGCTACATTGAGTCGAGACTGCGACTGCTCGTGCAGCATCATCGCGCTCCGTGCTTGGGGCAGCTGCCCTTCAGCAGCATCCGCGCGTGGCCGAAGGAGTTCGACTTCCGCGTGCAGAAGGGGAAGCCGAATCGTGCGGCGGAGACCGTCGTTGTGTACGAGGAGGAGCAGGACAAGAACGCGGCCGGGAAGAAAGGCAACGAAGCCGCCGAGGAGTCCGCGAAACCAGAGAATCGCGTGTGTGGCTGCTACATGATCGGCCTCAACGTCGACAAGAGGAGGAAGCGGAAGCTGATCAACCTGGACGGCGTCTTGGAGAGCTGGAAGAAGGGCCTCGGGGTCGACGTCATTGGCAATCCACTGCCCTGGGTCCGCGAGGGCATGACGATCGACTTCGACGCCTACAGCTTCAAGGAGCTACCCGACGTGGTCATGGAACCTCTCGGCGGACGAAGCGCAGCCAGTCAGATCCGCAGGCTGAGCAAGCGCAAGCAGCACGAGGAAGAGAAGGAGGCGGCGTTGCGCGATCTTGAGAGGAAGAAGCAAGAGCAAGAGGAGCTGGAGAAGGAGAAAGCTGCTGCCGCAGAGGTCGGCGCCCTCGAAGAAGCGCGCTTCGGTGCAACGAGCGATGAGGCCATGGACGAGGGCGCGGCGTCCCTGAAGCGCGAACGTGACATTGACGAAGATCTCGACGCACAGGAGAGGAAGCGCGCGAGGAGGGACGCTGGACCCGAAGAGAGAGACGGAGTCAGCCTGGAGGTCAGTGTGAAAGAGGTCGCTGCTGACGGCACGGTCCTGGAGCACCCCTTCCGCGCGCAGTTCCCGTCCTGCCTGGCGTTCCATCCTCGGCGCGGGACTCCGGCTGCGGAGCTTCTCCGAAGCGATGGCAACGGTTTGGTGGCCGGCACTTCTGCAGCAGCCGGCTTCGGCGCTGGAGGCTGGATCATGACATCCGCGGCGCAAGCTGCATTTGAGAGAGTCGTCGAGAATGCGGCTGCTGACGGAGGAGCTGAGGAGACGAAGGCGACAATGGCAGAGGAGGCAAGGGCCGAGGAGGCAAGGGCCGAGGAAGCAAGGGCCGAGGAAGCAAGGGCCGAGGAGGGAAAGGCGGAGGAGGCGAGGGAAGGAGATTCCTCGAGGGACGATGCTGCAGTGGCGGGAGGGCCGAAGCGCCAGTCCCCGGAGAGTGTGATCCAAGTCGTGGAGGAAGAGAAAGTGCGAAAGGCCATGGCAGAACGACTGCGAACGGCCCTCTCGCTTGGGCGCATGTCCATGGCGGACATCATCCGTGGCGGCAATTTTGATTGGAACGGTGAACGAGTGGTGCACCGGATCAACACCAATGCTTAGAATCAAACCTTAGGTAGCGCCGAAGCGAAGCTACGCTTCTTCCAGCGTCGGCTTGATCATCTCCAGCAAAGCTTTCTCAAAGACGGCATCAGAGAAGCGCTCAGCGTTCCGTCGAGCCTCTTGACGCATCATCGCAAGCTCTGCTTTCAGACTTGCATCAGCCTCACCATGCGCGATGCTGATCGCCTCCACCATCGCCTCCGCATATGCCTCTTCATTGGTCGCCAAGAATCCTGTGGCAGCCTCCGCCTGTCCGTCCGTGCGTGGTTGGACGATGTCAGACTTGGGACCGCCGCTGCCATGCGCAACCACCACCAATCCTGGAGGGAGTGCAGTCCTCATCAGTACGCGAGGCCTTGTGGATTGCATGCGGGGACCCAGCTTTCCCCTTACCCGCAGCCTGCATCTCCACCACGCTGATTCCAAAGTGTTCGTTCCACATGGTGTGAATCCCCACGGCGGCAACTCGCAGCCAACGCTTCAGCCCGTCGAACGGCACATTGATCTCAAACAGCACATCTTCGCCAACGGTAAGGCTCAGCGCGCCGCAGAGGCTGCGAAGCTTGCTCACAAGCCTCTCGTCCTGCTCGTTGCGGACTCCGCCGACAAGAACCAAGCTGAAGGCAGCGTGTGAGCCTTGTGCATCCGCGTGCACCTGTCGATTCAACTTACGTTGGGCTCTTCGGAAGATTCTGGCCGGCAAGCTTCTTCAACAACAAGGCAAAGGACCTGATTTGAAGTTCGTGGTCCTTCTCGGGGCGAAACTGGCCGATGGAGAGAACGACGGGATCCCTGGGAAAGCATCCGTTGGCGCAATCCTAAGAGAGCCTCGAAACGGCTTCGCAAAGCGCACCTGTCTTCTAGAGGAAACTTCTGGAAGGCCACCGTGTCCACCGGGGGGTACAATCGCTTCACGTCTCGGACCCAGCCACCCCACACGTCGCGGATATGCCCCTGTGTCCAGCTCGAATTCGTCATCACCAGGGAGGCGCAAGAGCCGCAGAGGCCATAGAGCACTC
The DNA here is from genome assembly GCA_019677205.1 of Pinguiococcus pyrenoidosus. NCBI lineage: Eukaryota > Pinguiophyceae > Pinguiochrysidales > Pinguiochrysidaceae > Pinguiococcus > Pinguiococcus pyrenoidosus. The sequence goes on from JAAMXY010001041.1 coordinate 34,854, forward strand.
CGAAGGCCCAATAGTAGACTGCCTTCGCCCGAGACAAGGCTTCAGAAGAGGTGATGCGCTCGCCATTGTTGTAGCTCGGGCGCCTCTCCACGACGCGAGACATCATGTCAGCGCTGATGGTCGGATAGTGGACGTAGCACGCGACCACCGCTCGGAAGAGCAGCGCCGCTACAGGGAAGGAGAAGGCAAAGCCGGTGCTGTCGACGAAGACGTCGGGAGGAAAGCGGAGGCACGCCTCAAGGGCGAGAATCATAGAGCCGAGCGCTTGAAAGACCATCGTGAGGAACGGGTATCGGTCTGGATCCACGAGGTGCCGTAGCTGCACATCTACCACATTGAGCAGGTCCGGGCGGATTTCCACGCCAAATCGCTCCTTCGCATGCCTCAGCAGCGACGCTTTCGTCGCCAGCTGATCTCCCTGGTACACCGTGACCCGTATCCGCCTCCCTCCGGCCAACTCTGCTTGTTCCGCCTCGAGAAGAGCTCTGCACAGGTTTCGACTTCCCGCCGTGAGGCGGATGTTCACGCCATTCTCTTGGGGACCTTTGAAAGGCAACTTGCCTGATCGCCACCCAAAGGACTCTTTCTCCTCCGCCACCACCGCTGGCGTATGGATGGAAAAACGCCACCTCGAGAACGCCTGCAAAGGGACATGTCAGACTCTCCGCTTTTTTGGGTTTGCCGTGCCTGAACAGCTTTCGGATGGTGTTACCTCTGCGTCTCCGGAGATATCGATTGCACGAAGCCAAGCTAGAAGTCCAAGAGATCGATAAGTCAAAGCTTTCGGGCCTTGGTAAGAACGCAAGACGTACACAGGAACCGCCAACACCAACGAGATCGCAACCAGGAGGAGTTCGAGCAGCATGGTGTCCCGTTTTCAACGATTCTCTTACGCAACACAAGTGACCTTGAACGGAAATCAGACCGAGAAACGGACGCGACCGAAAAGGATCCGAACAGATCAGGAAAAGAGCCCAATTTCTGGATGGTTCCCCAGGATTTTGGCGGGAAAACTGGCGGTCTCTTCCAATTGGCTTTCGAGCGTCATTAGAAAATTAAAATAGAGTATTTGTTGTGGAGTACCCAGAAGTATGGGAAGTAATGTGTGTGATTGGATAATCGTGACCGTAGGGAAGAGTCATGAATGACGCATGATCTTGTGATAACTTTGATAGTTAGCCGCATATGCAGGCAAAAACCTGAAGTGCTCCGCTGGGGCATAATCCTCGTTGACGTCGGCGTCACGAGTTTCTTAAGACTAAGCTATTGCTTACACTCCCTTTCAATCTAACTCTATTCGCTATAGAACAGAGTGTTGTCGTGCGACGATCTATTTACAACAGTGGTGACACGAGTGGGATTCTGCACAGCAGCATCCATACAAGCGAAGGGTAAAAGATGAAATCAGACGTCTTACCCACGCTTG
>JAAMXY010001044.1:0-12790 GCA_019677205.1 Pinguiococcus pyrenoidosus
CGCTATCGATGATGTACCCCCATGATGTGCTGGGCGTTGTCCAATCATCTGTCGCCTCGTCAGCAGCCCTGCGGGAGCTTCTCCGTGAATTCTACAGCATTCACGGCGTCGCTGTGGCTGGGTGGTCACGTGCCACCTGCACTTGGCCATGGAACAGCAGGAGGAGCGGAGCCGTCCACTCTACCCCTTCGGAGCCCCGGGGGCCGTTTTGCATCGGGCATCTTTGATTCGTCCTCGCAGTGGACGCCCGATATCGTCGCTGTGCCATGGCATCGGAATGGGCTCCGGTAACGTGAACTTCGACGTGCAGGGTTCCAGGGCTGTAGCGAAAGCCTTGGCCGCACGCACAGTCCCAAGGCCTCAGCGCCGACGGTTCAAGACAGCTGTGGCCCATCGTCGGTCTTCGATCACGTTTGTTAGATGTCTTGACTTGGAAACGCCACGGAGAGCACGTGTGCGCCTATGGAACGCGGGCGTTGGAGGAGCTTTGCAGCCGCCTTTGCCGTGGCCTGCTGGCTCGTTGCAGCGGATGAGGAGCTCGGAGAAATTACGTCGGTAGCTACCGGACAGGCCGACTCGGTGGATGTGGTGAACTCGCTGCTGGTGCTCACTAGCGAGGATGCGACCGCGCCGGTGGCGATCAGTCGCACGCGCTGGGCCTTTCGCGGCGACGAAATCGATTTGACACACACGCAAGCGCCCCTGGTAGTTGAGGATGGCACCGTGGTGTACACCAGCGACAACGTCGACGGCTTTCTGTACAAGCTGGACACGGCCGAGGGGGCAGTCCTATGGAGCTTTGATCACGAGTATCACCCGGAGCCGACGGTTGGCATGGCGTTGTCGGCCGACGAAGCAACTGTGTTCTTCGTGTCTGGAAAGGGAATCCTTCGCGCCATTCGCGCGCACGACGGGAAACAGCTTTGGCAGTACCAGTCGAATGGCACGTTGGCAGAGAGCGCGGGGCTGCTTCTGTCCGACGACCAGACATCCCTCTACTTCGTCAGCGAGATTCTGGACATCCCCGAGACCGTCACCATCCATGCCGTGAGCGCGTCGACTGGGACTTCCCGATGGACGCACCAAGTCGTCCAGCGCCACCGGGTCTCCGGGCTGAGGCTGTCTCCGGACGACGGCTTGCTTGCCTGCACCGTGTACCCGGAAGACTTCTTCGTGTCGGATCCGTTTGTACTTGGGCTGAGGACCGTCGATGGGGCCGTGTCCTTCACCGTCCCGGAAAGTAGTCTGAACACCTGCGGCGTACCCTGCGACTTCGTCACCCTGGCCAAGAACGTCGTCTTCGCTCAAGGTGGAGCGATGATCGTGGTTGCGACTGACAACGGCATGTACGTCGTCGAGGACTTCCCTGCGGCGACCAAGGTCACAAAGAAGCACGCATCGAACGGTCTCGGCAACGTTGGCACTCCGGTGATTGCGACGATCCGGACCGCAGAGATAGCCTTCTACACCATCGGGGACACTCTGCATGCCATCCGCATCCACGCAGCTCCCAATTCGCGAGCACTCTGGAGCTTCAGACCTCCGACGGCTCCGGATTACTTTGCGTTCTGGACAGCCACGCCGCCCTTGTACGACGCGATGCGAGAGGTGCTCTATGTCCAGGCGGACCCGAGGGAGCTCTATGCCATCGATGCGCGCTTCGGCTCGAATCTGTGGGTGTACACCGTCAGTGGCGGCTTCTCCGGTTCAGGCCTGAGCCGCGACGGGAGCACCGCCTACATCTCGGACGACACGGGAATCTTGTATGCCATCAGCACTGCCTTGACCTTCACCAGCTGGAAGCTGACATTCAAGCATCCGTTCCAAGATTCTCCACTGAATACACGGACGCCGGTCGTGTCGCAGGACAGCTCGGTCGCTTTTGCACAGTTGAGCACAGGCGAGCTCTTCAGCATCCGAACCGGGACGGGCGTCGCGAACCGCATAGGCGGCAACTCCTTCCTGAGCAGGCTCGGGATGACCTACTGGGACGAGGGGCCCCTGCTGGTCGTGCAGAATGTCGCGGGGCCCATCCAGCCTTTCACTCAGGAGGACAACCTGGTAGTCCCTGAGAAGCCGTTTCCCGTGCAGGGCAACATGGTGCAGCAGCTCTACACCGCGTGTGGTCCGCGGCTGGTCATCAACCTGGTGGAAGAGAGTTTTGATGTACCTCCAGTGTACAACACCTACGTGCTCAATCTGAACACCGTGAACGAGACGGGCAGCCTGGCGCTGCCGGGGATGCCATCGCACGCGTGGGTGAACGAGGATCTCTCCCAAGAGACGCCTGGCGCTGGCTGCTTCCTCGTCTTTGTGGGCGACAACGGGACGTCGGTGCTCACTCGTGACATACTTACCGGCACCCTCTTGTCCGACACCCCGATCACGTCCTATGAGATTTTTAACTACCCGGGAACCTTCGACAGGGACAAGCGAACGATGTACACGGGGGCAAGGGGCACTCACGATGGCGGCTGGTATGTCATCGCGCTGGACTTCTTCACCGGCAAGAGTCGCTGGGCCAATTCGGTTGGCGACAGAGCTCTGAAGCCCGTGCTGTCTCCTCGAGACGCGCCGTTCCCCTTTGAGATCTTGTACTACACGGTCGAGGTGGAAAACAAGATCTATGCGGTGGATCCGGTGACGGGCGACATCCGATGGGACTACCGCTTCAGCTCGACCATCAATGCGCCGCCGATCGCGTCCGAAGATGGTCGGCAGGTCTTTGCAACGACCGTGGACGGGTTCATTTTTTCCTTCGACCCTGTCGACGGTACCCTGCTTTGGTCGTACTACATCGGCGCGACCTTGGACGCGAGCTTCGAAGACGACTTTCCCGTTACCGTCGCGCAAGCGGAGCAGGGGCGGATACTCGTGGTGCCGGGTTTCGACGAGGGGACTCTCATGTCCATCCGCACCGTGGGCCAACCCGTCGCGCCCACGACGTCCCTCGCATCCGTTGAGAGTCACGAGACATACCTTCGCATCTGCGGCCTCGACGCTCGCAACCCGTCGTTCGGGATGTACGTGCAGAGCTACGACTTTCACGTACTTCTGCCCGACAAGCGAGGCGCCTTTCACTGGTACTGGTTTGCGGATGACGTACCCGTAGAGAGGGTCGACCTCGAGGAAGCGTGCTGCAACGTGACTCTCCCTGCCGGCATCCGCCTCGGACGAGAGTACCCGCTCCGCCTCCGGGCGCGCACTCGCGGCGGGACTTCGCGGGCGCCGCAGCAGGTACGACTGCACGCCATGCTGCCCCAGGTATCTGCATGCGTTTAATGGTTCACTGCTTCTCCTGCGGCCCCTTTCCAGCCGCAAATCTACGCCAAGGTCTGCGATCGCCCCTGCCCTCCAGCGAACATCACGGCCGCGCCGACTGAGGATGGCCAGGTGCGGCTGACGTGGTTGGCCATCGAGTGCGCAGGGGTGGGTAATTCGACGCTGGACCCCCTCTTCGACGATATCTTCTTCGACATCTACAAAGCCGACAACGACAGCTCCCTCCTGGGGCCTCCCACGCTGCTGCAGACCGTCAATGGCCTGGTTACGACAACGTCGGCGCTTGTCGAAGGCCTCGATCGTGGTGCCACGGTGTCCTTTACCATTATCACTCGAAACACCTGCGACATCCAAAGCGAGGAGAGCGCGCCGTCGAATGTTGTCCGGGTGCTAGCCGCCCCGGAAGCGCCCACGGACGTCGCGGCGGTGTACAACCAGGCGTCTGGGAAGGTCGACGTATCCTGGACAGCGGACACGCTGGCAAACATCACGAGGTTCCGAATCGATGTAGTGCGGCGGATTGGATCGACGCAGGTCGTGGTGGACAGCGAGGTCATCGAGAACGGCCAGGCGCGCAGCTTTGCCATCTCCGTGGTGAGCGGGGTCGCCTTCACCTTCAGCGTCGCGGCCGCGAACTCCAACTTCTGGAGTGCCACGTCTGCGCCGACAGGTCCGGTGGTGCCGGATTGCGCTCCCGGCTTTCGGCTCGCCCGGGCGAATGAGAGCGACGGCTGCCAAGCCTGCACCCCCGGACGGTATCGAGAGAGCTCGGCGGATCAGGCGGATTGCGTAGCATGCAGCGTTGGCCGCTTCCAGGCGCAGACCCAAGCCACGAGCTGCGAGGCCTGTGCTCCGGGCTTCGTCACGGGCGTCGAGGCCACGTCGGCGTGCAGCGTCTGCACACCAGGCAAGTTCTCCTCGTCCAATGGCTCCGTTTGCCTGGGCTGCGAGCCGGGGCGCTTCAGCCTCGGGGGCTCGGCGCAGTGTTCGTTGTGCCCGTCCAGGCAGTATCAGGCCCGTTCGGGCTCGCCGAGCTGCGACGTGTGTACCAGCTGCACTCCAGGAGAGTACGTCGCGGTAGCGTGTACCTCCACAACTGATGCGCAGTGCGAGACCTGTGAAGCGGGGACGTACCAGGCCGATCCAGACCAGACCAGCTGCAACGCGTGTCCCCCGGGCTTTTTCTGTCCAGCGGGGGCTCCGAACCCGATTGCATGCGGCAGCTCCTCTGTGTTTTGTCCCCCGGGGTCGTCGTCTTCGACGGGAGTCGCCAGCGGCTATTTTTCCACCCCGGAGGCAGCCCCCGAGGGGCAGCGAACCGGGGAGCAGATCTGCCCGGCTGGCTTCGCATGTGTCGGCGGCGAGCGCACTGCGTGTCCAGCCAACACGGCAGCGAAGGTGCCGGGGTCCACCGTTTGCGAAGCATGCCCGATCTGCTCGCCTGGCAATCAGCTGGTTCAGAATTGCACGAGCGACGGAAGTCAGGGCACGACTTGTCAGGCGTGCACGAATGGGCGGTATCAGCCAAGCGAAAACGCGGAAAGCTGCTTGGACTGCCCTGCTGGGTACTTCTGCCCGGACGGCGCCGTCGTGCCCAACCGTTGCGGATCTCCGGCGCTGTTCTGCCCGGCGGGATCATCGGCAGCCACGTCGGTGCAGGATGGGTACTTCTCAACGCCAGAGTTAGCTGATGGTAAGCAACGAACTGGCGAGCAGATCTGCCCCATAGGCTCGGCATGCGTAGGTGGGGTACGGACTCCGTGCGCGACAGGAACGACCGCAACGACAACCGGCTTGGCGGTGTGTAGTGCGTGCCAGACCTGCTCAGCGGGCACGCGATTGACGCAGAACTGTACGAGCGATGGCATGCAAGACACGGAGTGCGAAACTTGCCCTGGTGGGCGCTACCAAGACGAGGAGGACCGGCCGTCGTGCAAGCTGTGCCCAGCTGGATCGTTCTGCCCGAAGGGCGCCATCGCGCCAGTCTCTTGCGGCTCGGCCGCCTTGTACTGTCCAGAGGGCTCGTCAGCCGCTGTGTCGGTGCAGGATGGCTACTACTCAACACCCGAGGCCGGTGACGACAGAAATCGGACTGGGGAGCAGATATGCCCCGTCGGCTCGTCCTGTGTCGGAGGCGTGCGGGCAGCCTGTGCGCCGAAGATCGCTCCTACCGCTGGCGCCACAGTGTGCACGGACTGCAGCAGATGCTCGCGGGGCAGTCGCCTTGTAGCAGACTGCAGCGCTGATGGCACATCGGACACGGTTTGCGAGACTTGTCCAGCGGGGCGCTTTCAACGTGAAGAGAATCGCGAGAGCTGCGACATCTGTCCGGCAGGATACTTTTGCCCCGAAGGTGCCATTGCGCCAGTCTCTTGCGGCTCGGCCGCCTTGTACTGTCCAGAGGGCTCGTCAGCCGCTGTGTCGGTGCAAGATGGCTACTACTCAACACCCGAGGCCGGTGACGGCAGAAATCGGACTGGGGAGCAGATATGCCCCGTCGGCTCGTCCTGTGTCGGAGGCGTGCGGGCAGCCTGTGCGCCGAAGATCGCTCCTACCGCTGGCGCCACAGTTTGCACGGACTGCAGCAGATGCTCGCGGGGCAGTCGCCTTGTAGCAGACTGCAGCGCCGATGGCACATCGGACACGGTTTGCGAGACTTGTCCAGCGGGGCGCTTTCAACGTGAAGAGAATCGCGAGAGCTGCGACATCTGTCCGGCAGGATACTTTTGCCCCGAAGGTGCCATTGCGCCGGTCCTGTGCGGTTCTCCGGCGTTATTCTGTCCGGAGGGCTCGGGCCAGGCCAACTCTGTCGCCGAGGGCTTGTTCTCGACCCCCGAGGCCGCACCAGCCGAACAGCGATCTGGCGTAGAGCCTTGCCCGCTTGGCCACTTTTGTGTCGGTAAGGAGACGTTTCCCGTCGATGCTTGCTCCGTACAGTTTCCTGCGAAGAACGAGTTGACAGGCTATCCGAGTTTCACCTGCTGCAAGTTCGCGCCGGTCAAGAAATGATGTCGCTCTCCCCCCCCCCCGTTCTTCAATAGGTGGCGAGAAGTCTCCCTGCCTGAACGGCACTTTCTCCGCGTCAACCGGGCAGCCGGCCTGTAGCCAATGCACAGCATGTCCAGCGGGAACTTTTGTGGCCACCTCTTGCGGGACGCACGGCCCGGACACGTTGTGCGCCTCCTGTGATCCCGGACGCTTCCAGAGCTCAACGAACGCGCCGAATTGTACAGAGACCCCGGCCGGAACGTTCTCCGGAGCAAATGCGGTCGCACCGAGTGCGTGTGCGAGAGGCACCTACCAGGGCAATCCCGGACAGACGTCATGTTTGCCGTGCCGTGGCGGGACGTTCCAGAACCAGACCGGGCAGACATCGTGCCTTCCCTGTCGCGAGGGCTACTTTTGCGCGGAAGGCGCAGTGCAAGAAATCCTTTGCACGCAGTCCGACCTTGTGCTGTGCCCTCCCCGCAGCTCCGAGCCGATCATCCTGGAGATCGGCACCGTGCAGCTGACCCTTGACACGGTGAACGGGAGCCTAACGCTTGATGGCTTCACCGCGGAAACGTTCGACGAGGAGGCGGAGACGCTTCTTCTGGAAGCCCTGGCCGAGAGTCTTGGGGTTCCTATCGAGTTCATAGAGCTCGAGGTCGGCGGAGCTGGGAACCGGCGCCTGCAAGACGTTTCCGTCGAGCTGCCGGTGTTGTACACCATCTCCGCACCCACCGGCGAGCTCCCGTCGAGCCTTGCGAGCATCCTGCCTTCGATCTCTCCGAACATTTCGGAGACCTACGTGTCGCTTTTGCGCAACTCGAGCGTGGCCGAGTTGCTCGACGTGGACGCCGTCTTGAGCACCGTGAATGACGATGTGGTCTCGACGCGGTCCGAGACGGTGGTTGAAGCATCTCCGGGCGAGTACGTTGCCAACCGGACGATCTTCGACTGTCTGCCCGGCAATTTCTGTCCTGGTGCGGAACAGCCCATGCAGCTCTGCCCGGCAGGATCGTACTCGCCCGCTGCACGAGCGGAGAGCTGCGAGATCTGTCCGCTACAGACCTTCCAGCCGACGAGGGGCGCACTTGGCTGCGTGTCCTGCCCGCCCTTCTCGACGACCGCGTCCGACGGTGCGTTCGATTTGAATTCATGCAAGTGCCAGTTTGGCACGGAGATCGCCAACTCGCCGGCGAACTTCTCATGCGGGTGCCTAAGCGGCGAGTATCTCGATGAGAACGAGCTGGAGAAGGTCGGGGATGCAGACGTTCGCGAGGCGTTCGACAACGTCTGCAAGCCATGTCCGGATGGCTTCGACTGCCGGCGGGCCGGGCAGACTCTGCGGACGATGTCCATGCTTCCTGGCTATCATCGCGTGCGGGAGAACACTGCCGAAGTGCTCCGATGCAGCAACGAGGAGGCCTGTCCGGGAGGGCCGGAGGCGGGCGACGAAGCCTGCCAAGAAGGCCACCGAGGTCCGTACTGCAAGGTGTGCCTCTCGGACTTCTACTACAACTCCCAGAGCGAGGTGTGCGAACCGTGCAAGGGTACCTCCGCGATCCTTTCGATCGTGGGCATCACGCTCTTTTCCGTGCTCGTCCTCGCCCTCGTGGTCTGCTGCTGTCGACGAGGGCTGAAAGGCGCCGACATTCGGGGCGACATCAGTTCCTTTTTCAATCGGAAAATGGGAAGGGAAAGAGCGAAGGCACCTGGGAAGGAAGCTTCGAAGCTGGCCACGGATGCGCCACTTCGCCTCTCGGATACGAATCCCATCGTTCGCCTGAGCGGCAAGGAGGAGGCGTCCATGGTAACCGATGCGCGGCTCGCTCGGGACGGCGGTGAGACAGCGCTGTCGGTGACGGCAACCGAAGAAGCCGTCAACGAAGGTGGTTCCGAAAGAGCTAGTTCGGCTCGAGCTCAATCCAAAAGCAATGCTGATGGGCGAGAAGAGGCACGGAAAAACGACGAGAAAGACGAGGAGCGCGAGGGAGCGGAGAATAACGTGGTGGTGGCCCGGCAGGGATACGACAAGATCCTCGAGACCCAGGAGGGTGTTGGAGGCCTCGCCGACCTGGAGCACATGCGCAGTGTACAAGGTGCGCCGTTCATCATTTGCATCCGTTTTCTTCCCACAGGGCCAAATCGTCACTCACGAGTCCCTCTTCTGTTGCTTTGGATGGCATCAATGTTGTTGCTGCAGCGACGCAAGCGGCGAAAGCGGGCAGCGACGTGGTCCAGCGATTGAAGCCGGCAGCACGACTTAACGTTGAGGTGACGAGCCATGGTGTTAAAACGCTGGACAAGGAGATCGGAAGCGGTATCTCCCTCCTGGAGAAAAGCGTGCCCGTCATTGACATCTTCCGAGACCTGAAGGTACGCTTTGGTGAAGCAAGTTGCTTGGGAGAAGATTCACTCGCCGCTTCTGACACTCCTTTCTACCCTTCCACTCCTTCCGCTCCCTTTTGTTCGCTTTCTCCTGCACCTCGTCGCAGGCCAAAGTGAAGATTGCATTCAGCCTGCTCCAGGCCGAGCAAATCGCCGTTCTGAGCTTCTCGCTCCCGGAGCCACCCAGCTTTGCGGCTTTCATGAGCCTGTTCAGCTTCCTCCCGTTGAACATATTCCAGGGCGTGGCAGGCGACTGCATCGTCGAGGCGGACTACTTTGACGGGCTGGTGGCAGCCACCATCGGACCGATCCTCGTGCTCTTGGCTCTGTACGCTTCGCGAGTTGTGATTCGCAGCGAGACGTACAGACAGACCGCCACGTATCTCATGCTCACGGTGACGTTCGTGACCTTGCCGGTCGCGACGACACTGAGCTGCAACACCTTTCTGTGCGAAGTGCTGGACACGGCAGATGCGCCTGAGTCGGACACTGCGTATCTTGTCTCCGACTACAGCATCGAATGCCATACCCCGCGGCATAACTTCTACAAGGCCTACGCCGGGATCATGATTGCGATGTATCCCATTGGCATTCCGCTTTTCTACTATTACCTGCTTCTCCGCCGGCCGGAAGAGCTTGGCCTGTCCCTCCCGCAATGCTTCTACCGCCTTACCGAGGTGAAGCGCATCTTGATGGACCTGGCCAAGGAGGCGGAACCAATTGGCGAGCATGGCCGCCACGCAGAGAACTCGATCGACACCCTGATGGGCTTTCGGAAGCAGAAGAATTTCGAGAAGGCCTTCCAGTTTCTCGCCAAGCGTCGGTTCCACCCGCTGCCCATTGACACCAGTCTACAGCGCGTCTACTGCGCTTCCCGGACGACGAACCGAGTCGTGAACTCGCTGACGCTCGGTGGAGGTGCCCACGACAACCGGCAGTTCTGGGAGGAAGCCGATGCGTCGGGGGACCCATCGGCCTTCTTCGAGCAGCGGCTGGCGGCGATGGCCAGGCACGTCAAGGATCTTCGGTTCCTGCTGGAGGCGTACGAGCCGGAGATGTGGTGGTTCGAGATGTTCGAGTCCTGCCGCCGGCTCGCGCTGACGGTGCTGCCGGTGTTCTTCGAGCGCGGGAGCGTGTCGCAGCTGATCGTGGGCGTGGTCATGACCATCTGCTTCATGGTCGTCTACTTCGTGGTGCGCCCGTTCGTGACTGTGTCCGACAATCTCCTAGCCGCAAGCGCACAGGGCACACTCACCTTGATGATGCTGTACGCGCTTGCTGATCTTGCTGCGACCAGTCCATTCGCAGACGGGGGAGACGACCGCATCGGAGGCGTCCTTGTGGGTACGTAGCGGCCAAAGGGTCGTTCGCGTCGCTCTGCTTCCTTCGTCCCCAATCCATGTCATGTACCAACATTCGCCTTCCTCCTGTTTGCAGCCATCAATGTGATCATCGTGGGCGCCGGCCTCTATGCCGCCGCTGTGACGCTCTGTGTGGTCGCCAACGAAGCCAGCGACGGAATTCTCGACAGGAAGGCTGCTCCATTTGGCAAGGCCGAGCCCCACCAGTCCGTGGAGATCGTGCCGGCTGCGTCGGGCAAGAAGAAGAAGAAGCTTCGGATGCAGAAGTCTATAAAGCTGGGCAGGGAGTCGATCGCGGAACGAGCCAAGGACGCGGCTGGCTCCACGAGGAGCGAGGCCTCGAGCAACTCCTTTGCGCGGCAGGGATCCGTTTCTCCAAAGCCGCTGAGGCGACCCAAGGCGCTGAGCGAGGGACGGCCATCGCATCCGGTTGAGGGATTCACATCGTTCCTTTAAAGCATTCAAGGGATATCCAGGCAAGCAGGAAAGCAAAGGGAGGGAGGAGAGGCAGGGGAGGGAAGTTGGCCGAAGGACTGCCGAGCCGCGTGCGTAGATGGATCGACTTTCCCACGTCCAAGCCGCCGAGGTGGACCTCGAAGGACGGAAGGGCCGTGCCTTGAAGCACATGCATCTGGGTGAAACAGTCTGGCGCCATAGAGATTGCGTTCTGGAGACGCTATCATGGACCGCGTTGCCAACGTCGCAGGAAACTGGGAGGCGGTGCGAAGGACGTGTAGGGTAGGTATCAAGAGAAGATTGAGCGTGCGACCAGTGGGACGTCGACCTGGAGCTGCGTCGAAGCATCAATCCAACGAAATTCAACTCAGAAGTGCTTGCAAGAAGGATCGCCAGATAGGCTCTACAGTACAAATGGGCCAAAACAACTGACTCCGCTCGTCGCGGCTGTGGCCGACAAGCCAAACGTCCGATCCGCGACGAGAGCCTCCTGCGTCAAGCTAGGACATGGCAGAGCAAAACGGGCGCACAAGGATCGATCCCCGGAAAGGAGAGGGAGCTGGGCGACGACGTAGGCTAGCCTTCTAGATTTCCAAGTCGAAGATCAGCGCATCTGCGTCACTGCTCATAGCGCTGTAGCTGTCCTGGAAGGGGTCCTCGAAGCTCTCCAGCCTCATCGTATCCCTCGGTAGATTCTCCTCCAGAGGGGACGGACCAAGGTGGCAGCAGTCACCGAAGCTGCTGTAAAGGATCCGGTCATACATTCTTGATATCTTGTCTTCACCTCCCGGCGAAGCGATCCAATCACTTCGCTCAGGCGATGGCACGGGTATTGGACGTGCTGCACAGTCGCGCACGCGGACCGGTTCCGCGTCTGCTTGCACCCACGACGCGACAGAGGTGCTGAGAGGTGCTTCCAGGTACGCGAGCGGCATTCTCTCGCCCCATGGTGTGCCGCTGGGATCTTCTCGCTGCGGACCACAATGGACATCCATTGCCATTGCCCCTTGCGCTGTGCTTTCTTCCACTCCCTCTTCTTCTTCTTCGTCTTCTTCTTCCTCTTTCTCTTTTATACCCGCTTCCTTCTCCTCCGGATGGTTCTTGTCCACCTCATCTTGCTCTATCTTCATGCCCTCGTCAGGCCGCGTCATGCTCATCGACAGTCCATGCTGGCAGCGGACACCAAAGTTGCTGCACCGGATCTGCTCGACCGTCTCCGACAATTTGTACTCGATCTCAGTGAAGCGAACTGCGCGGCGCGGCCTGGGCACGTGCAAAGTTACAGATGGTAGCTCGCGTTCTGGTTCGCGAGATTCTTTCTCCCGAGCCTCTTCTTCCCGAGCCTTTTCGTCCGAAGCCTCTTCCTCCCGAGCCCCTTTTTCCCGAGCCCCCTTTTCCCGAGACTCGGTCTCCTGGTGCTTGTGCACCCGAACATGCCGCCCCTGGAAGCGCTGCGCTTCGCTGAAAGGATCTGGATCGTCTTTCCTCGTGGGCGCCTCGCACGGCACAAGAGCCGGGGGCCTCCGCGGAAAGCGGAGTGCTGGGAAGAGGGACTGCCTTGGAAGGCCCGTTCCACACCTTGTGCGCCACACATGGCTCGATTTGGCTGCTGAGCGTCGTGGGCACGGCATGTCTCCAAGATCGTGCCACCCTCGAAGCTGATAAGTGGACGCGTCTAAGCTCTCGTCTGTCGCCCTCGACTCCTCTGCAGGCGCAACGCCTGAAACCGAGCTCGGCTCTGGCTCCGTCGCCAAGGAGAAGCCATGACGCTCTTTGTCTGGCGTAGTGCCCAGGTCGACGTCATTCGCGGAAGACTCTTCGTCCAAGTAGTCCTCGCCGAGGTGCATGGCTGCGTCCGCCAGCGCCAGCGCGTCTACGGGGTCTGAGCTGCATCCCAGGGGCAGGAACGAAGCAAATGCCGGCGGCATAATGGGCTCTTCTCGCCAAAAAGGCGGTGGAAACGGAAGATGTTCGGTCTTTTCCTTTGGCAGCTTTCGGTCATGCCGTGCCGTGCTGTGCCGTGCTGCGTCGTACGGCCTCCCCTGACCACACGAAGCCACGGGCAACCGCCCAATGCCCCCTTGTGAAGGCGTCTCTTGAAAATGAAAAAGGCCGACTCGTTGCCACGCTCAGTAGCGCCATTGGGCGTCATCATGCTCTTGGCCTCGCCATTGGTGGAGACCCACGCCCCTTCTCTGCGAGAGAGCTCAGAGACTCAGAGCTGGCTGGAGGCCTGCCTTTTCCCGCGCTTGCACTTCGGAAGGTTCCGGAGGGTCTTTCGGGAGCAAGCTGGAGTTCAAACAGGTGAGGCTGCGAGG